>JBBPSD010000011.1:0-123945 GCA_038093415.1 Xerocomellus chrysenteron
TGATAGACTGTGGGCAATGGCTCCCGCTCGCAGGTGGGCATATTTATTAGGAGCTAACCCGTCGTGAACCCGTACACCGTGACGGGTTGGCACGGTATAGGCACGGGTTCCCAGATCACACACCGTACTCGTACCCGCCATACCCGTCAACCACGACACCGCGGGTTTACCCGTACCCGTGCTCTACCCTAGCGAGCCAGCATGAAATCAAAGATACTTATATTTTTATGTCGGCGTGAAAGGCAGCGAAATGACCATTTGCGTGCCAGTTCGATGGTTGCAGTCACGGGTAAAATCCCTTGTCGACAAGTTTGAGAAGGGGCGCTCGCCACTCGATACGACCAGCTCGGGGAAATGGAGGAACTCGATGAGGCCACTGCCTTCGACCAAGAAGCACTGGAACGTCGCCCACCAGGACACTAGGGTACCCGGTGCGGTCGATGTCTCTAAAACAACCTTGCAGCTTGTCTCTCCACTCACCGACGCTCGGTACCAATTTGGAGGATCGACAAGGCAATAGTCCTCGGCTGAGAAGCACTTACCCTTTGCCCACCAGGGCACCCTCTTCGATCCAACGATTCGAACAACCTGGCAGTCCGTCTCTACACTCGGTACAGCCAGCTTAGGACACATGAGGACCTCAACAAAGCCATTGTCCTCAACCGAGAAGCAGTCGGCCTTTGCCCATCAGGGCACCCAGCTCTGCCAGTATCTTTGAACAACCTTGCAATTCGTCTCTCTAGTCGGTACAAGCAGCTTGGTGCAAGCCATTGTCCTCGACAGAGAAGCGCTCGACCCTCGCCCACCAGGACATCCAGATCGGCCAATGTCTTTGAGCAATCTTGCATGTCGTCTCTCCATTCGGTACACCCAGCTTGGGGCAATGCAGTCTCATCGACTCCCGTGGCATCGGATACCGCCATCAAGTGTTCCTTGGGTCCCGCAAGCCATGTTGAAGGACATTAACATCTTGCGAATCCAATCACACCCAAGGATATTTGTGGGGTGGTATCTGAACGGCAGGGAAGGGTTCTTCAGAAAGGTATCAATGTTGGATCAGTAAGCAGGGGGCCGCGTCATCCGGGATCATGATCCGGACAGAGGCTTTGACGGGTGAAGCCAAGTCGGATTCCTGAATCAGTACTACTAAAGCCCTTCATGCTCATACCGCATTGAACGGACCCGGCGTAGCCCCTTGCAAGGTGATGAATCCGAGATCTGCGCAGGCACATCCGGATGGTATTAGTTCAACTTTGTAAAACCAATGTTTCGTACAATGTTGGGGTGCAAAACAATTTTCCAGTGCTTCTGCCCCCTAACTCCTGCCTAACCCACTCAGCTCCCATGCCATTTTCCTCCGAACAAATGGGATACATCCGAGCACCCACAGCACCCAAACCCGGACCGTTGCAACGTCGATCGGGCACCACCAAGACGTCCTGTCATGGCACTTCATGCCCGACAAAATACCTTTCGTGAGCCTAACTACTTCGAGCGCACGTGCGTGTCGCACTGTGGCAAACTCGCGAAGAATCACATCCGCTTCGGAGAGTGGCTTGGTCACGGCCGCACGGATGTGATTAGTGAGTGCTTCGCCAAGGAAGATGGCATCTCGCAAGCCAAGATTCATTCCCTGCCCACCAGCAGGGGGATGAATGTGAGCAGCGTCACCAATGAGAAGAATGACACCGCCTTCTCCTGGCTCTCCGTGACCAAGACGGGAGAAAATAGTATCAGCGATGGCAGCATGGACACGGAAATGTGAAGACCAGACAACATCTTTGATACAGGTTGGTTTCGGGTTCGGGTTCACAGCGGGGTCTGATGCGAGGCGATACGGTCCGAAGCGGTCGATGAGATCCTGGAGATATTCCTTGGGAGCCGAATGAGGGATTTCGCCTTCTACCAAGGGTACATCACACCCAATGCGGTATATTCTTCCAGTAAGGAAGACCTGGCGACTGGCGAGAGATTCGTTGTAGGATAAAGGTAAGGGGTGCCAGATGAAGAAACCGTTCCGGGACAATACGATGCTCGGCATGTCGTCATCTGTGTCTGTTGTGTCGAAAGTGACATCGGCAATTACCGATTGAGAAAGGTTATTGTTCAAGTTTGCTCCTCTCTGAGTGAGCTCCGGGTCGGAGAAACCTATTCCAGCCAAGGTGCGGACCTATAATGACACGTTGTGAGGCGATATCCGAGTGTATAAGTATGCAAAAGGCCTTAGTACCATAGAGCGTGCGCCATCCGCACCGATTACATACTCTGTCGTGATCACCCTGCCATCTTCAAAGGTGATGTCACTGAGCTGTGGATTAGACGCATTGCGCGTCAGCCCGACCACTTTCAGAGGTCGATGCACGATGACACCGAAGTTGGCCAGCTTCTTCTCGAGTGCACGTTCAGTAACGTTCTGAGTGATGGCTAAACTGTATGGGTGTCGAGTGTATGATTTGAGGCTGCCGAAATGAGGACTAATGAGTCTTGTGGAACGAGTTCCGATGTTGAGCATAGGAGATTTGGTGCCCTGCGATACGATGTCGTCCCCACATCCTATCGTGTCCAATAACTATGCATGACTTAGACACAAAGAAGATGTTGAACAACAATGAGGACTTGCCTCCAGAGTGGCAGCATGGATTACGACGGCTCGGGAAACATTTTCCCCTTGGGGTATGGCGTCGACGATGATGAAATCATGAAAGTTATGATGGAGGAGAGAGAGAGCGGCAGCAAGCCCTGTTGGACCAGCACCTACGATGAGGATGGTGGTTCTATGAGGAAGAGGCATGCAGAAATGTATACGTAGAACCCAGTATGAGCTGCCGCACCTTATATGCATCCTCATAGCCATCCCGAGTTCATCTAGCTGAAGATATGTACTAGGTGCAACCAACTCGGTTTTAGCGCAGGACCGCCGCGGCCCATTTTGCTTGGCTCCGAGGCCTCGTAGTCTAGCATCCTACTAGTACTACAAACACGAACCTCTTTCGTACTCCGAGGCACATCAATCGAGCCATCAACGCCGGCGTTGCCACAGCCTTCCGCACCAATAGACGCTGCATTTGTTGCAAATTTGTTAAACCACCACGCGTCGGATTTCCTCCTGCTGCTTCGGCCAGTTCCTCCAAGTCACATCAGTTGAGCCATCAATGCCGGTGCATTAACAAATGACTCATTTGTTCCAAATTTGTCAAACCCCATAATCCCAGTCCCTGGCCACCGGAAACCTGGTTTTGGTATCATCAACCAGATCATATCGGATAACTATGTTTCCCCTGGTGGGCTTATGATTGGTGCGACTCGCACACGCCCAATGTGGGTGGTCTCGGAATGGTTGTTGATGCTGTCCGAGTCGATGTGATGACTGGAATTCATTGGGAGCTCAAGTGCCCCAAGGTTATTGGTGTCAATTCGACTCGTTGTAATGAAACACAATTAATCGCATACCATATAGTCGAACGACCGGAGGTTGTCCCACAGATAATTGAAAGCGGTTGCTGACTGTGGAATCTGGTGCAGAACTAGAGTGTTACAATCGTCTCCAAAGGCGGATAATGACGTAAACCAAGGTGATACAGCAGGCGGCTGGACAACTGGGTTGCTCGACTGGTCTTTTGCATTTGTGTTGCTCATGATGTCGTGTTGAACATGTTCCCAAAGTTACTGGTATCCTCACTGTGAAGGGTGGAACGGGTGCCATTGCCGAGTACCGTGGTTCTGGTGTCGAGTTGCTTTCTTGCAGGGGCATGGCTACTATCTGTAACATGGGTGCTGAGATAGGTCCTCCTACCTCGCCCTTCCCCTTCAGCCACCGCATGGTCGACTACCTGAAACGCCACCAAGCGTTCAAAAATTGCCCGGTACTACGCTCAGCGTTTCTCGCACAACCTCAAAGCTGATGAGGTATACCCAGGTTGTCGAGATCGTACGTGTTCATTTCTCAGTGATTAGTTCTCAATGTCTAGCGTGCATTCTAACCGCCCTGGAATCGTACTTTCCCGAGCTTGAGTCTCACATCAATGGTTCCTTTACCCCTGGTCTTGCCACCCCTCTCTGCAAACTCGCTGAGGTCAAGAAGAGCAACTGGCCTTATGAACTCAAGGTCGCTCTCATTGGCTCTTGCACTACTCTTCGTACGAAGACATATCCCGCTCTGCATTTATTGCCAAGGAAGCTTCTGCACGCAGTCTTCAGGTCAAGAGCAACTTCACCAGACACCTCACGATCGACCGCATCATCCGGTGTGATTCGGAGAAGCCCCAGTTTGGGTACCGATCTGCCTGTCATACAACCATTGGAGACGAAGAGAGTCCGGATGATGCAATCATCCATTTCACTGGATTTCGTTCTGTAATCAGGACGATGTGGTGGGTCGACGATGGCCAGACGAACAAGGTCACGTCGATGTTCTGTAGTCATGGTGGACGAGTTTGGTCGTCTGGATCATACCCCTGCAGCGTTTCAAGTTGCGTTGCAAAAGACACTGAAATCGGTGGATATACCATTTGACCAACGCATTCATTATCTACATGTCCTGGTTTGCTCTCTGGCTTGTCTCGCTTTGCTTTGCTTATCCCCGCTGTCTGTACCTGCTTTCGGGGATGCTACTAGTTAGGAGCTGTGAGGCTTATTTTAAATTTGTAAAAACATTGGGCCCTCACGCTGCCCTTGTTCGTTTGAGCACCTGCATGCTTACTTGTCCATATGGGTCCTGTCCGACGAGTCTCTTACTTTCCTCTTCGTTCGGGTTGTTATCCGAGATGCCTGTTTGTATGAACTCGTTACGCTCACCGGAGGATGCAAGGGCCAAGACTCGGTCCGTCTGGCGACCGATCGACCAGAAGGAGACGCCAATTGAAGCGAGTCCGAGTCTCGATGCCGTCATTATACTTACTTCTAGCTACTATCCTCTCGTTCCATGACTCTGCCACCAAACGAGCGTCTTGGCTCGCTGAACATGAACGTACTCAGGCTGCGGCGCCGGTTTAGGCAGGAACAATATTAGACTAAGAGAGTATGTGTCATCACAAAAGTTGCAGAAATCTGTTATTACCCGATGTGGTCAAGCGATGAAGGCTCGCGATGACAAAGCACGTTTATGTGATCTCACTGACGTCATGTTGCATCAGAGAGTGGGAGTCCGCATCGGTTCCATAGCACGTCCGCAGATACTAGACTATCGCGGGTTATCATAAATAATTAGACCAGATATGTTATTATCCCGTCGTGCAATGTCAGTTGATTAGAATGCACCGTAACCCTCTTCGGCCCAAATGTTGTCATCTAGTTCTTCCCCGTCATCGGCGATGATGCGATCCAAGTCGTGCTCGCCATCTGATACTTCTGAACCTGTTTCCTCACCACTACCGGCTCCATCCGTGTTCTCATCGTCGCTGTCACGGCCGTCGACCTCGCCACTGTCGTCATGCTCTTTTTCGTTCTCGTCACCTTCGTCACCGTCTCGGCCTGCTTCATTCTTGGCTTCCATGTCTGTTTCTTCGTCCAGATTGTATTCCCGGGCTACTTGACCTTCGCGTTGCAAGAGTTCGTCCCAATCGCGAGTTACTTTGTGGCCGATACCACCACCCCGAAATCTCATGAACATGTCCCTGTCTACGAAGCTGAGAGTCAACCCGAGTCAATGACATTTACAGCACGAGCAGTAAGATACTCACATATTCACATAGAAATACCGCCAATCAATGTCCCACTCTCTCGCCGACGCATCTTGACGAACAAAGGACGGTGCGAGATATTCCTCGGTAGAACCAAACGCAAATGCCGGAATGAGATGAATGCCACGTATAACGGAGTTGGGATCAACGAATCCGAATGCCTCCTCGCCAGCCTCAGCCTCAAAAAATTGGAGACGATGCAGTCGTTTAGCATCCCATCCCGCGTCAAAATTTGAGTCTCGTTGAAACCATCGTACGAATAGAACGTTCATGCGCTCTGCTGGTGAGAATTCTGCGTTTTGGTCTGCTTGATGTTCGACCAACACATGGAAGATACGAATGACTCGTGCATACCAATATGGGTGGATGCGCACGTCCTCTTGAGACAATAGCATCACGTCGGCCCGCGTGAGTGGATTGATTGTGTCTTGTTCACGGCGGAGGTCATAGGTTGTATAATTGATGCGCAGGAGGCTGTGTTCGAAGATCTGGTTGTTACGCAGAATGATGCATCTCCGATCCTTGTCAGTGAATGTATATTCGTCGCCATTGTATGCAAGACCCCGGAGCCGTGCCAGGAGGTGATCTTTCAATCGCGGGATAAAGTTCTAATGCAATTGGACTATTTCAATCATAGAAAGGAACACGTATGTTGGACTTACCTTGATGGCGGGGTCATTCCTCTTCTCACTCAACCATGTGGTCAAGTCTCGTCCAAGGCGGGTACTCGCAGCAATATGATAGTGATCTTCAGGTGAGGAACGAGCCCGCCGAGGCTTTTTGTTTGCATCCTTTACCAGTGTCTCCCGTGTGACATTGATTTTCCTGATGACACGTTCTATCGCCTCTTGATTGGCCATGCTTGTTACCATGGTAGCCTTCTTTTTTCCCGACCGGGGAAAGCGACGCTTTGAGCATCTGTGCTCAAGCTCGCCCTACAAGTATCTTAGCATAATAATAATGTTATCTCACAGTGCCTACCGTTTGTGTCGAGTAGTTTTCTGTTGTCCCAAATTTCCGAATGGTATTTGGATAGTCGCCGAGAGCATGATATTTGTATGTTGCAAGGTTCAACTTCTTGAGCTTGGGACCTCTCATGGTCCTTTTGCTTTGAGGGTTTTGGTGTTTAGACGCAAGTGCCGCCTCCCGCCGTCCACGTGCAGCATACTCTTGAGGTAGTTCAGTTGTATGGTAATATGAACATGTGACATGTTCAAATCGCCGAACTGCACGACCAAGGGAAACTGTCGCAACGTCAAATAAGGTTAGAGTGTCATCTGTATGCAAACGGAGCTTGGCATAAGCATGCCAAGATGCTAAGTCAAAGAGAAGGTCCAGGATGACCTCGTTGTGTGGGGAGGGAAGTAATCCTTCGAAAGCAGGAAGGGCACACTACAAGACATTGAATCCGAACCTAGAAATTCGCAAACTGTTGGACCAAACGTACCTGCAGAAGATCCTCAAAGTCACGCGCTGCTAAGCGCTTCATGGATGACACATTGTGATGGAACTTTCTGATAGTTCCGCGCCCAAATGTTGGCACCTTTCTTTCGATACCTGTGTTCTCCTACAGTCAGAGAGAGTTTGGCATCTGTTATGACCTACCTCCAGTTAAGCTCGTTTACAGCTAATCCGCCAGCTGCTTGCAAGATACGCATTAAATGTGTGAAAATCGTCTTCCAAACTCCAAGTTCGAATTCGTGGAGTAGATCGACAACAAAAAGTAGGAAAAAATTAAAAGCAAACTCGGCGAGTTGCTGAGAAAATGCATTCTGTAAATCCTGCATTAGCTTGGAAGATTTCAGACTGTGAAGCTTACATGAATGGGAACAAGAGACTCGTCATCCATATACTTGCCCACAGCTTTCCCATTAACACCCTTTCCCTTTTGGAAGATCAGTTTCCGTGCTCTTGCTACCTTCCGACGGTAACTTTGATCACTACATCGTGTCTTCGTAGCACGGATCATCATGTCGTGCTCCGTTCCCATATTGGGAGCATCACTCTTCTCAGTGAGACATCGAGGGCATGGACATTTGCCAATGTATTTGATGCACGAAAGTAAAACTCTATGAAGTGGCATGATCAATGATGTCCAATTATATGTATACTACTCACTTTTCGGGGTAATCACAGGAATATGTGAAGAAGCGAGGGAAAAAACGTCGTTTGATGGCATCGACACACTCAATCAATAGCCCAGATCTGTATGCATCTGTGAAGTCATTGTCGAGCAACATCTTCCAAACCAGGTGGACCAGTTCTCGTTTGCAATGAGTATAGACTTCTGCTGTCGAAGCCTTGTCATACTCTTGAACATAGATATCTTGGAAGTTGTCTGGTAACTTCGTTGCTGGTCAGCGCTAAAGCATGTACAAGTCTCATATACAAATACTTACTTTGGGAATATATGCAAGGTGATAACATGATGCTGAGGTTGGCTTCCCGTGGGTATATTTTGACTGATTGCTGAAGGAAAGATAAATGGGCCAAAGGGAAGCATCACCAAAGTTTGCGAGCTGGGTAGCATCGGACCACACCAACAGTGGAACAACGACGCGCTCGTAGGGATCGTTAATGTCCCGGGGAAGTGCATTGACCTCATTATGCATTTCAAGCATCATAGATGATGAGTATACTTCGGAATAGACTTTCACAGCACGGTCTTCAGATACGTTCCAAAACTGTTGAAAAGGAGTCATGTGAAAGGTCGAAGCGATGGCATCCTTGAATATAGATTCCATGATTTCTGTAATTGAGCGATGGACGACTTTGACATCAATTAACGGTATCGAGAGGTCGTCTTCGGATGTGTACTGGACGTTTTCTTTAATAAGAGGTACCTCGAGAGTGGTATGCATCCACCCATGCTCTGCACGAAATGGGTTTGATTCATCTTGTAGATACTTGCTAATACGCTTTCGTTCTCGGTCATGAGAGAATGAGAGAGCGTCTGCAGGGTTAAAGAGGGGATCTCCTGTATAGGCAGCAAGTCGATTAAGCTCTGAAATTGACTTCATCGTCGAGCCAGAATATTGCCATAACATAAGGAGTCCAGCAGTGGGATTGCTGAACATAGAGTAGAGATTGTCGAGAGTAATTTGGGTAGTTGGTTCAAAGCGACCAGTGTGTTTCGATTGAGGGGGTAAGTTCTGCGCCAATGTAGGAGCATCGACCAAATCAGGAAGTGAGTAGTCGGCATCAGGGATTAGTGTGGGACGTGTGGGATACACACGATAGAGACCCATGGAATCGGGCTCAGTTTCATGTTGGGTGGAGGGCGAGGGTGAATGAGAAGGTGAGGACGGGCTTGAAGGTATATAGGGAGCTTGGCGGAGGCCAGTGAATTGAGCAGGAAGAAAGTCTGTATAGCGAGCTGGGAGACGAATGTGGCGTCCTGAACGTGCAGAGACTGTTGGTGGTGGTGGCTCGTCCACCATTGGTCCATGGTCATCATACTGCTCAAACTTAATCATACTTAGTATTAGCTACAATTCTTGAATCATTTCAAAACAACAGTAGCGTACCTGGTGTGCACTGCATTCCGAGTCAAAAATATTCATCTCGCCTTCTTGCTCTTTGTTGATGTCGACCATCTCAAGTTCGGTACCATCATGGTACTGCCCTGTTACGCTAGCGACTCGATTGGTAGATTCAGATGGAGATGAACTGGAATGTGACGGAGATGAACTTGGTGAGCGCCGGTGCTTCTGTTTCTTCCTGTGAGCACTGGAAACACGATGGTGCTTGGAAAAAAGGTCAGTAGAGACAGATTTACTCTCCTTGCATCGGCCTTCATGTGCGCTCAAAGCTTTTGTTGTTGGGAATCACTTTATGCATCCAAGGCAGAGCAAATCGGTCATGGAGGGGGGTGCATAACAACACTTCAATTCACATTATTTATAGATTGACAAGTCTACTAGAAAAGCTACAAAAAATTAGCCCATGAGTTGTCGCTGCTGTTCTGTAGTACGCACCATTGTAGTAGTCTGAGCCAGAGATAATTGATAACGGAAATATGCGAATGTGGCAGAAAGTTCTCACGATCTCACGGTGACTCGGATTAAGACGGATCTCCAGACCCACACTTGGCTTGATCTTGAACTCTAACCACCACCCATACTATGGCTCCGATTGGCAAAAAAACGCGCTCGACCCTCAGATTCCACCGATACAGAGCGTGAAGATCCTAATCCTCAAATGGAGAAAGCGACCAAGAAAAGGCAATCAAAGAACACAAAACGTCCCAAGTAAGTCAGACTTCGAGGCTGTTACCATATTTTTTATGTGTATTGTACGTTTCATGCAGAACAAGCCAAAGGAAATCACGACCATTGAATGAGTCGGATGATGATTCCTCTGATGGTGACGAAGACCTCGCATCTGATCTTGACCATGCATCATTTGTTGATGTTGGCCGAGTCATGTTGCGATGCATTGACATGTTTGCAAACATGCAAAAGGTAATCAAAGTTAATGTCTATTTGAAGGAAGAGGAGGATGCGAAAGATCGTGACAACGACGATACCGATGCCGAGGAAGAAGATGAAGCTGATCGTGTAAGGCGTCAGGAATACCTCTTAGAGCTGTAGGTCAACGTCTGAGTTGCTTGTAATCATGTACTAACTCCTCCATTTAGTGGGGAGAAGACCATCAGTCGATACAAACACGCATATAAGACGGCTCTGCACGTTGCCCCTCAGCTCAAAGTGCTTCTGAATGACGGCTCAAGACAGCACGACCTTCGAAAGGTTCTTAAATTGGTACATATATGCGCATATAGTCAACAGAAATGGTCACTAACTACTACTTACAGATCAATGTGACCATTAAAGGTCTTCGTGCCAACGACACTGCTCGTTTAAGGGACAAGATCGCAAGCTACATCCCCCGGGATCCCATGAAGGATGCCGTACTCCCACCAATTCATCCTTCGAAGGCCCGCTCTCAGATGGGACTCAACCATCCTTTACTTGCACAGATGCTCTGTCCAATCCTTTCACACGAAGATTTCCTTAAGGATCAAGAGGGGTAGACAGGCTATTACTTCGTAACTTCCACATCTTTTATACTGATATGGACTCCAGAACTCGAAAGCGGCTCGAAAGCGGTGAAATCGACATGTCAAGCACGGAGTATCCATCATTCTTGTGGAGCGACAATGGTGATGGTTTCGACGAGCAAAATATACTCAAAGGACTATTCCGTGGGTTCTTCTTGGAACGAGTAAGTGCGATGTACATGTCATGGGGAAATAATTAATTATAGACAGGTCATGCGACATATCTTTACCGGGCCATCAACATGGTCAGGAGACGAGGCTCGTGGCTGCCGTGCTAGTAATGCGGAGCTTCTTGACATCCAAAAAGTCGTAGCAGGCAACATTGCGTATGCTTGTGTCCAGGTAAGTCTATAAATTCGTTCATTAATGTTGAAGTTCTATCAATTTGTCAATACAGGCTCGCTTTGGCCTCAGTTCCAAACAACGTTGGGGGGAATGTGATGCCACGTTCAACTACCGCGACTTCTATTACTCAATCATCGACGAAATCGAGGGCACGGTGGATACCAAGTGGCGGGACGAACTCTTTCAACATTATAACAAGTAAGTCCAATTCTCCTACTAGTTGACTTAGACTGCGAATCCCTTCACCCATCAGGCTTCTATTCAATGATGCAAAGGGTCGTGCAGGCGGTGGCAGGAAAAAAGACGAACCGGGTGGATCCTCCACTTCATTACTTGCAAGGATGCGTGCTCAGGCAGCTGCGCGTGTGGCCACACCCGAGTCGGGCGAGTCTGGATCTGCTACTAGTATTCCCGTGGAACGTCACACTCAGGCTGCTTCCGAGTCTGCAGAGCGGGATGCAGTGCCACAACGCATGACTCCACCTCCAAGTTCACCCCAGAGGCGCCAGGAAGTCCCACCAACGCCGGCGACGAACGCTGAAGCAACAGCTTCCGTAACGGAGAATCGATCACAGGTTCTATCCCGGAGGGCCTCAACCCTGACTGACATCTCAGCTGCTGACGAACAACGCCTGGAGAAAGAGAATGTTCCAGAGCCTACCAAGAAGGCCACTGCCAAGAAGGGGAAAAAGAAGGATGACGAATCTCAACCAACGCGCCGAGGCAAGAACAAGAGAAAGAGCAGGTAGTTCCGCAGGCCCAAGTGTATAGTATTTTCTGGTTCTACGTCACCGTAACGCTGACCCCTAAGGAGTCTCATAGTTCTACCCTTCCAGTATACTCGTTATTGCCGCTCTCGCCATTCTCGCTCGGTCATGGTCCTCGTTTTCGCCGATTTCTCATTGTGATGCTCTCACATTCCCGCTGCTATTGCTCCGTCGCATAACTTTATCGTTGCACCAAGTTTTCTCTCCACTGGCAGTCTCCTGGTCTTTCTATTCCGATCCGCTTATCCGGTCCTCGCTCAGCACTCAGTCTCAAGCCATCATTTTTTCCGATCCGCTTATCCGGTCCTCGCTCAGCACTCAGTCTCAAGCCATCATTTTTACTCGGTCTCATATCAGCATTCTCGCCGAGTCTCATTTTCGATTGGCCTCGTCTCATCGTTCAAGGCCTTGCTCTGCCGTCGCTATCGCCCGGTCTCGCCCCACTGCCGTTTTCAGTCGGCATCATTTTTACTCCGTCTCGTGTTAGCATTCTCGCTCGTCTCAGGTCGCTCCTTTATGCAGCTTTCTCAATGGTTTGCTATGTCAGATTCGTTTCGGTTTCAGGTATACATTGTGCATAGAATTGTCAGACATTGATACCTCATGTTATATCATGTTCGTATTCAGGTTACATTTTGCTGAGAAATGTAATTCTTTCACTCGAGCATGACATTGGAACACCTAGAGATATCATGAACAATTCGAGAGCCAATCCTCCCTGTCTTGTATCATCTTTGGAGATTGTTCGCATTGCATGATATGGATCACACCCAGCGGAACGTGCTCGACAGCAATGATGTTGCTGACAGATGAGGATAATGATATGTCATGTTTCTGCAACTTTTGTGATGGTGTACTTCAAGTTAGTTACAGTGTGCATCCTACAACTCATCCATAGTGACACGCCGAGTGTCACCATTCAGAATTGCAGGTGTGTTTGATGGGCCACTGGCAGGCCAGCAGCATGCGCCTGGGCGGCGAGGATGGTTGGCGTGTTGGATTTTCGTCGCTAGTAATTTCGACGTACTACCAACTTGTACTTCAATCATAGTATCACTGGCCCGGGCTTTCACGAGAAGTAGTGCCGGTATTAGGTAATACCAACGGTACGGAGGCTGCCCTCAGGCAGTGGAGGGTGAATGACTGTCTGCATCCCGACTGCCTAGGGGAGACTAGGACACTGCTCTAAATTGTCAGTATGATGCAAATCGATTGACATTTGTGCCTTTCACCGACGTTCCTTCGGCCCGGGCTTTTCCGATCGACGTAATCGATCCGGATATGGCGAGCCAAGCTGTCAAGTTCATCCTCGCCTCGTCGGCTAGCTTGGGACCAGCCTGAGTCTCGCACCCCAACTTCGAGGTTGAAACGTCCGTTTCGCCCACCGTCGCTGTATTTCCTGACGCTATGACCACCGAGCGAATCACTTCCAAGATACATCACCCAATCACTTTCAGCAGTATGGCCACTGCCGCTCTCGCTGCTGCCCCCCACAGTGAGCAGCATGAGAACGGAACGCCTTGGGTCACTCCTCGACCTCCGTCCGAAAGTGCAGTCCGAACCCCAGTTCATGATCAGCGACCTACTTTGCATATCGCAACCCCCTCTCCATCAACCGCCGCCAGGGGCTCTCGGCCCATCTCCTCAGTACCTAACACACCTTCCGCTCGGACCGGACCCCCCCGATCTCTGGCGTATCAATTCACCCCTTCTAGTTCCCCCATTGGCCCCTATTTTACCTTCCTTGATGGTCAGCACGAGAATGAAGGGCTGTTCGAAAACGACCTCGCTGAACATCCTCAGTCCACCTCTCGGCGGCCTCGCTCTCAACGACGGCAGTCTACCTTCCGTGGGGCCCTGGAGTTTGTCAGTTCAAGCATCGACACAGACTCAATAGACAGGAAGGGAAAGACCCGTGACACTAGGGGCCAAGACGAAAGTCGGACTCCCATAAGGTGGCCTGAACCATCCATGGAGGAAAAGCCTACTACTATCTTCGAGGAGCCTGAAGGATTACAACAGCCGACTGAGCATGGCAGGCATCTTCCCAGACATAATACTGGCTACGTCAAACAAGACCATTCACAGTCCAAGGACCAGGCACCAATGGATATTCAGCGATCACACTCTCATCCTCCCCCGACGTCAATAAAACGCTCTGGAGGCTCCGACAAGTGGGGCAAGTTACGTGGATTGATTCCATCCGTCATACGACAGTCACCCTCAACTGCTACAACGCACGCCGTTACACCACCGGAAGTGAACATCACCGATGAACTCATTACTGGCGGTCTTTCAAATTTAATGTTGGGCCTTTGGTTCGAGCGGGACGATAAGGGTCATCGGCGTGTCCCGGTTCTACTCCACCGGCTGCGTATCCGTATCAGCGATAGCCTACATCCATCACACGCCCACAAAGCAGTATTTCGTATCGAATGTGAATATGCGAACGGTGCTGCCCGATGGGTCATTTATCGCCAACTTCGAGACTTCATTTCGTTGCATACTCATTACACTATATCTAATACATTTAGCAGCCACAAGGACAAGCTTCCAGAGTTTCCGCGAACTAGTATGCCCCTTCATCTAAACTCTGTTATCACCCTAATCTTGGTGTCCGGAAGCTCTACCATACTTCAATTTCCTCAAAACGGGGAGCGGGGGGACCCAAACTCGTCAAGCAGATTTCGCCTTATTTCAACGTGAAGCCCTAGAAAACTATCTCATCAAGCTCATTCGCGCTGTGGTACGTTGCTTCGACTTGGAATATGTTGGGTGATTAAACAACGTCGGATGCCTGTCAGATGTTTCATCCGTCATCGAACAGACTATCGGGTTTTCTTGAAGTCAGCGCCTTGTTCATATCCCTTGCTCAGTCAGGCGGAATCCAATATAAAGCGGGTTATCTGCGGTTTGAAACATCTGGAAGTACCCCTGGACCTGGGCGCAAAGCTACAAGTAGGAGAGATCGAAAACAGTTTCGTTGGTGTGCTGTGCGGGAGAGCTGTCTAGTTGTTCTTGAAGAGCCTGGCGAAGTTTGTTGCATTTCTTTTCAGTCCCACCTCTCTAATCAACATAATAGTTGGTTGTTTTGGATGTCTTCCTCTTGGACTCAGATTTCAAGATCGTACGTCCGGTTCGTTACTATCGCAAAGGTCTCCACCTCCTTCGCCCGGAACCTGCGGACAGGGAATTTCACACCGCTGAACGCATGCACGAAGTCGTACTACCTCAGGAGACAGAAGTCGACTGTGCGCCGGCGATGGACTCGATCACTGACAGAATAACTAGAGCTCTTAAAGCTTGCCAACGATCGACACCGAAGAAACAGGAGAATACGACACCCCCTCGGCCTAGGCATGTGCAACATGATTCGGCGTCTTCAGGGTGCTCAGTCGTATCCAACCTCTCACCCTCCCCGATGCTGGATCCTTCTACGCACGTTAGACCTCTTCAAACCTCTCAGCCTCAACAAAGTGGGCAAGAGGACAATCAGCAGCAGGACCGAACATTATCAGAGAGCGAACAACGGAAGCGAAAGAAGCGCTCGCAAGACGTTTCGAAGCACACGTTTTATGTTGAAAATTCACAAATGCGGCTCAAACTATTCGCGAGGAACGAGGTAAGTGCTACTCAAGGAGCGCGTGGGTTATGACTAACACTACGCTTCTCCAGCGCCAAATGTTACAGTGGATCACAGCGTTGGAAAAGGCTGCGGATGCTTGTCAGTTTGTGACAAAGAATAGGTTTGGTAGCTTTGCACCGATCCGGATGAATGTGGCTGCGCAGTGGCTCGTGGATGGGGTTAGTTTGTTGTTATGCCTTTTCATATTTACTGACTGTGCCTTCTTCACAGCGCGACTACATGTGGAATTTGTCGAGAGCGCTCATGATGGCGAAAGAGAGCATATATATACATAATTGGTGGCTCTCACCGGGTATGTTGGTCACTCTGAGGATAGTGTTCTTTAACCTACCTACTGCAGAATTACAGCTCCGACGACCGAGCAAAGACAAGTATCGACTGGATAGGATTCTGGAGCGAAAAGCGAGCCAAGGTGTCAAAATTTATGTGATATTATAGTGAGTGTTTACTCTAGGCGTATACTCCATGTGCTCATACCGTTAACAGTCAGGAAGTGTCAAGCCGCACAACGCCGACGGATAGCAAGTGGGCAAGGCTTAATATTTTTTTTCCATCATGCTCTGACATCCATGCATCACATTAGCTACGCGAAACAGAGACTGTCATCGCTCCACGAAAACATCATGATCCAGCGATCCCCCTCGCATTTTCAGACAGGCACGTTTTACTGGGCTCACGTGAGCTAACAAATCGCTATCTTCTTACCCGAACATTACTAATTTTTTTCCTTATTTCAGCACGAGAAACTATGCGTCATTGACCAGACTATTGCCTTCATGGGCGGGATAGATCTTTGCTTCGGAAGGTCCGTTATATCGTTCGTACCATAGAAAATACCTAATAGCCTCTAGATGGGACACCCCACAACATGCTCTCGTTGACGATCCAGAATTATCGCTGGACAAAGCAGCAATATGGCCAGGTTTGTTTCCGACGAGCTCACACTGTCCGGTCTTTGTTTACTACTTCTGTGAATACGTCAGGAAAAGACTACAGTAATCCAAGGGTTTTGGATTTCCACAATCTTCACAAACCTGAAGAGGACATGTACGACCGCTCCAAAGTTCCGAGGATGCCTTGGTATGCATTTACGGAAATTGGGATTGAGGGAGCTAATCCCGCACAGGCACGATGTTGGGATGCAAGTTGTCGGCCAACCGGCTCGCGATTTAGCTCGACATTTCGTAGAGAGGTGCGTCACAGGTAAATTAGCTCGTTTACCTGTTGATAGATGATAATAGATGGAATTGGTTGCTGCGGATCAAGGTATGACATGATTCTGTATCTGAGATATCTGATCACGAGATCTTCTTTTGCGCAGAATCATACGAGGCTTATGCCATTTTTACTGCCTCCGCCGGAATTTAGAGCTGGAGAATTGGAGGCCATGGGTCTCACAGGAACTTGCGAGATGCAAATCTGTCGTTCTGCTGGACCGTGGTCGCTTGGCACACCAAATCGGACCGAACACTCCATCCAAGAGGCATACATAGCAGGTAAGCCCTCCGGGTGCATCTAATAGACATCGATCCTGACCGCAAGCAGCGATTGACGAGTCGAAGCACTTCGTGTACATTGAAAACCAGTTTTTTATCTCTTCGTAAGCATGCGCACCGTAGAGTCGAGAACGAACTGGCCTTATTTCCCACTGAAAGGACTGACGTCAACGACGTGAAGATCGAGAACAAAATTGGAGATACTCTTGTCGAACGGATTATTCGTGCGAAGCGAGAGGGAACTCCGTGGAAGTGCTGCATCGTCATACCACTATTCCCTGGGTTCCCATTTCCGGTAGATCATAGCGACGCTAGTGCGGTGTGTTTACCCGGTTCCTGCTGTACTCCGAAACTGAGGCTATAATTTGACAGATACGAATCATAATTGACTGCCAAAATCGTACGCTGTTTCGAGGGGAAAACTCCATTTATGAACGATTGCGGGCAGAAGAAATTGAAGTAGGTTCAACTTCCTTGATTCTTCTCTCTGCCTAAGTTCCGTTAGCCTGAAGATTATATTCGTGTGTTCTCCTTGCGAAATTGGGGCAAGATGCGTGATGGGGACTTGGCTACTGAGATTGTGAGCCACCCGGTATTGAGTGTGTTTCCGTGGGTTAACGACGATTTCAGGTGTACATTCATGGCAAGATCTGCCTCGTCGATGACAGGCTCGCCATAATTGGGAGCGCGAACATCAACGAGCGATCCCAGCGGGGTGATCGAGATTCTGAGCTAGCAGCTGTTATTCGAGATACTGACATGATCGAGGGGTAAGTTATGGTGAACCTCGTTTCTTGCTAACCTCTCGGTTGACCGACTTGGGTACAGAACGATGGCAGGTGCTCCGTTCAAAGTGGGACGATTTGCACACACACTCCGGGTCCGGCTGATGCGAGAGCATGTTGGAGTTGACGTCGACGCCCTAACCGAAGAAGACTATGTATTACGTGAAGATGAGTCATACCACCAACAGGCTCAGGAACAATGGGACCCAAACGCAGAACAAGAGTCGCCGGGTCATCATGTTACAGAGCTCGCGCATGGGCGACCGTTCCATGATGCACTGCATACGGCGGCGCATGGAATCAAAGAAGGTACAAAAATTCTGCTTGTGACCGAGGCCTCGCTGACCAGTGACTATCAAGGTGCCCTGACTGCTGGGCACAATGTCACTGAATCCCTGTCAAACGTTTTCCAATCAGCTGTGGCTAATGGCGAGGTGCACGACCTTGAACCAAAGAAAGAGGGGCCATCGCCTCAGGAGGGCCATGCGCTGTGTCCTCTTGACGAAGAGAAGCCAGTCGGATTCACTGGCGCGGCAGTCCCCACGGTTGGGGCTAAAGTCCTTGAACACCCAGTGCCAACTCTGGAAACCGAAGAGCCATTCAACGCTGACAAGCCGAGTGTGCGCGAGGATCAAAAGTCTGAATCAAATGTTGATACGCCATTCGACGCACACACTGCTGGTTGGGAAGTGGTGGATGGGGGAGCCCACGCTGCTGACGAGTCCCCGCACTCCATGTGGGATCACAGTGACTTGACTGAGGACCAGAGCACGGCATATAAGTGGTCTAACCGGACAAAACAGAGACACCTTCATGAAACCAAGGGCAAGCAGCCGGCTTCGCTACCAGCACCGTACATCCATCCTGATTGTTTCGAGGACCCGATTTCGGATGAATTTTGGGAGGATATTTGGGTTGCATGTGCCGAGCATAACGTCAGTGCTCGTTCAGCTCCCTTATGTGCCTTGACTCACTAGCTCTCGCAGACGGAGATATACCGCAAGGTATTCCATGCGATCCCGGATGATACGGTGACTACCTGGAAGCAATACAAGTACTTTGTTGCTCACCATGAGCGGTTCACAAAGACAGTGAGTTGGTTATGACCGTTGTGAGTCTGATATCTTATCCTGTGCCAGTCCAAGACCAGCTCCTCTCCGTCATCATTAGCCAGTGATTCTGAAGAGAATGGATCCAATCCTCTGGGTGAAAGCGCTGAAGAGCTTCATGACCGAGACGCAAAGGATAGTGAATGGTCGTTACCCGAGACCATGCCCAAACCACAGCACACACAGAAGGAACTGGGCAGAGGGAAGAGCGTCCGAGGACCTCGGCCGTTCGATAAGGGAGAATGGGGAGAAATGGAAAATAGGTTGAAAGACATACGCGGCCATCTGGGTACGGCACCCACCTCTCGTTGCTGTTCCTATCTGAAACTTGACCCCTAGTTTTATATCCGACGCACTTTCTAGAGGGCGAAGATGATGGCGAAAACTTTTTGTTCAACGCTGACAAGTGAGTGGGGTTCGTGGACTCGTGCAATACATTACTGAACACGCGCATATCTCAGGCTTATGCCACTTCCGATTTACAATTGAGGACTTTCGCTCGTAATATGGGACATGCACGCTTCGACTCTTTATTCCGCACGCATTGCAAGAACATTCACGATATGTATAAAGTTATCGATCATATAGTTTCCTTCATTGCTTTGTTCGTTCTCGTTCACTCTTCAGAGTAAATATCGAATATCAGCTTATCTGGGTTTCGAAACTTGTCACTGACGGCCGGAAGCAAGCGCCTGAACATACCGACCTTCGATGTAAGGTGCAGTATCTTTCTGATAGTCACGATGTGTCTTGTGAGCTATGTAATCCTTCAACGCATCATCATCTTTAAAGACGAAAACGACGCCTGGAAAAGAGTTGAGCAGCAGAAAGTCGCTTGGTCAACTCATCAAGATTCGGGAAAGGAAGCAACGCTCACCTTCGTCAAAGTCGTGATCCAAGGGGTGCTTGATCTTTTTGCCGGCCTTGAAACTACTGATGGCAGGGATCTGCGAGGGTAAGGCGTGCAGGCTCGCTCTGACCTTTTCAACGTCGGTTGGTGTGATGCCTCGTTTGAACTTGAGCAAGACTGTGCCAAAGGGGAAGGCTGAGTGCTCGGGGCATACTGTGCACGCGGGGTCGAGTGTCAGTATCGGACGTACCGATGTGGTGAACGGCCATGGTAGTTCAAGGACGCGGGCGCTTCGGCAGGGCGGTCAGTGGATGACACCCAAACTTCGTCGTCAGATGATCAGCCCCGGAGCCTGTAGTATCTAGTCCCCAAGATTGGAGCGTGGATCGGAACAGGTTATAGATCATGTTGCGTAGCAGTTTATAGCTGGGGTTCATCTTACTGCCTCTATCCATGCCAGTGCCAGCATCTGCGAGCTTGGATCAGAGTGGCTCAGGGGTTATTTTACCCAATTTGACGAGGGTATAAACATTGCGTATAGCAGTCAAGACAACAGTATGAAGCAGTGCAGGACAGCGAGGACACATTAGTTGACAGATTCTAGTGTAAGAGATAGCGCGGAGTCCATCTCAAAGCCCGACTTGGAAGGGAAGTTTCATGCGTTCTTGTCAATAATTGCAAGGCGATCTGCGAGTCTTGATAGCATATCCTCGGCACGCGGATTACGCGGAAAGGATCGCCCATCCCCTTTACTGTAAAGCCCACTGTGGTCAGTATAAATGAATTCACGTCGTAAATGGCAGTATGCCGATTGTAGTGTCCAAGGCTCGCTCACCTAGCACCACCGTATACAACGCGCCACGTCCAACCGCGTGGCCTGTTCCACCCAAATACCTGTGCCCAGTTCTTCCGCCATCCGAGATCGTACAGTTTCAATGAACGATGAGTATCTTGTACAAGATTTCTTTGATTGTATGAAAGCTCGTGTTCCATGGGAGGATCCGAGAGACGAAGTGACACAGGAAGTGGTGGTAGGTATCGAAGGAGCAGGAATGGTGAGAGACTTTCCAGAGTCGTTTGGTTCGTGCTGTCAGCACTTTAAGACGCATTGCAAGTTCACTAGAATGAGTAGACACTTACGAGATGAGGTACATGTGATATATTGTGAAGGAACCAACGACAACGGCGAAAATGAAACCAGCGGCGGTCAAGAGAAGTTCGTGAATGGGCGTGGCATCATCCTCGCGGAAAAGTCAGCAAGTTTCAGCGCGGTAAACCTGCGGCTGCGCATGCTCACCGGCACCGAGGTCGCATTCTGGAGTGACCACCAGAATGCACGCGCAGAGACGATGCAGATGTATGTTGAGAGGAAGGTAACGCAGGATATGAAGTGGAAAAATGCAGGATAAGTTCTATGGCCCTAGAAGAAGATTATAAAGTGATTTCGTCTAATGTCGACCTAGACCTACTACACATTTGCTTCCCAGCCAGGGACAGTGATGGTCTGGTTGATCAGCACTCGTGATAGGACAAAGAAAGTATCCACAGCCTACCCATTTTTAACACGCAGCGTCCACAAAGATTGCAATGGTGCGTACGCTCCGGCTTCGGTCCCCAGCACTTACGACACCATTTGAGAGGGGTCAACTCGTCGTCAAAGTCTGGAGCAGCCATGAGAGCCTCCTGCAGTCCCAAATCGTCACGTCCATCCTCTGAGACTCCTTTATCAATGGGGAGAGAAACTGGCCCGGGGTCACGGGCCACACAAACAATGAGCGAACAAAATGCAAGGAATGTAAGGGTGTATGAGATAAGTAAATGGACGAGAAAACTTGGGGTGGAACGCAGTGTGCGAAGGTAATGATTGACGAGAACGAGTAGCCAGGACGGGTGCGGAGCGATCATCAAAATAAGTAACACTATCACAGAGGGTCGCGTTGAGAATCATTTGACGGTGAACCTGCCACGATAGATAATCGGGACTTACTACAGAGAGGGAGGTAGTGAAACCATCTTTTCGGTGGTTCGTCTGGATCATCGTCCAAGCTAGGGTCCCGTCTTGTAGATGGTGAGAAGTCGAAGGAGAGTAGTGGCATTGGGTATCGCGGCGACACCTACGCCGGCAACAGTGCTGATGAGTCAAAAGTTTCGCAGTGTTCGGCTGCCGTGTGACAGGTTTCGCGGTGACTTCCAGACCAGGTTACATCACGCTTCAACTTGAAGTCGGCGGCCTCCATCCAACTTGAACATCGCGACGCGGCGGCAACAAGGTTGTCACTACGGCAGATAAGCGAGCGACTTTTCGAACGTAAGACTGACCGTTGTACCGAACATTGTGCAAAACCGAGGATATTCCTCACTACATTTCTCCAGCAAATGGATTTAACTTATTATTTCCTCTCTTGCAATTTTATCTTGATTCACTGGCAAGCTGACAGGGCGCACGATCGGGCATCCTCCCGGATTGTTCTTAAACATGCCGCTTCCCGAATCTTGTGGCCACGAGGACTGCTTCTGATCGTGCGGTGTACCGTCGGGCCATATTCCCCATTGGATCTTCATCACAACGAAGAACCACTCGAGTTCCTTGATCAGTAAATCCTGCTGCATGGATTTCTCAGAGCTCTATCACACACAGAAGCTATGCTTCTAGTCACCCTTAAATTTTACCTGATCGCGTTACACACCTCTCTAGTTGGCATGCTATGGGGACTTGGCATTGGTGAGTTCCGGGGCTATCTACATACGTGGCTCTTGACGATCCCGATCGAAAGGTTCCATCGGTCTCTGACGCAAATGGTACAATTCAGCAGCTCCGTAGGGTGCATTTCATCCGGTCAATTGGGGATTTATGTCGCTTGTATCCCGCTTTCAGTCTCAATTTTCTCTTTATCCAGTGGTCATGTCGCTGATATCATCTCTCGCAAGTATGGGATCCTCACTGGTGGACTAATAGTCAATTGGTATCATTATATCTGCCTCTCCAAACAGTTTCCCCGCATTGACATGTGCTCGTCTAATAACTGGCATCGGACAAGGGCGGTCCATCTCAGTGGTGACGATTTATGTGTGCGAGATCGCTCCCAAAAAAATTGTGGTACTGTGGCAACTATGCTACAGCTTCTCATCACGATAGGCATCGCTTCTGGGTACTTCATAGCCTATGGGTCGTCGAGACTGGACAGTAGCCTAGCTTGGCGCATTCCATTCATTGTCGAACCCTGTGTCGCTGCAACGTTATCGATTGGAATGGCTTTCATGCCGTTCTCTCCTCGGTGGCTGGTGCAACATGGCGAAGCTCGTGATGTCTTGTCAAGACTCCGTCAGACAGACAATGTTGACGAAGAGCTGCACAGTATCAGAGGGTCTCTGGAAGAGGAGGGCACCCATCAAGCCACGCTCTCAGAGGTCTTCTCGAAACGGTACATCAGGCGGAGTCTACTCGGAATATTCATGATGGGATTTCAAATGCTCTGCGGTGTATGTGTCCACTTTGCCGTACTCATCGCAATTCATTGCATGTTCATCCTCGCCGATATGTCTTCTGTTTGGACTAGATCGATGCCGTACCGTATTATGTTCCCATCCTCTTCACCCAAGCCGGCTTCTCATCGCAACGTGCATCATTCCTTGCTTCAGGGATTTCGGGAATTATAAACCTACTGATCACCATTCCAGCCCAATTTTTGGTGGATAAGTGGGGCCGGAAGATCCCCTTGATAGGGGGAGGAATCGCTATCGCTAGTTGTTTTTTTGGCAGTCGGCAGCATATATGCAGCTCACGGTGGCAAGGCGAACGGAGAGGTCTACCTCAACGGTAAACCCTCTCAGTGGGCTGTAGTAAGTTTCCAGGATGGTTCTGTTCTAATTCACGAGGCCTGACTTCCTCTCAAACAAGGTCATTAAATTATATCCGTGCGAGATAGTGCCTACGCGCCTGCGAGCGAAGGCATGCGCGTTCCAGCGAGTGAGTCGTTGTTTCTCTTCATCAGATGAAGTTATTTATGCGCCATATTCAAGCTTGCTAGTTGGGTCGTTAACTTCATGGTGGCGTCGACTGTTCCTCTCTTCCTCCGTTCATCCCCGAGTGGGCCGTACTTTTGGTTTGGTGCAGCAACATGCTTCGTCACGCTGGTATGTCATTTCCGTATGCCCGAAACCAAGGGCAAGAGTCTGGTAGCGCTCTGGACCCCGTGCCAGCCGCGTGACAGACTGTTTGTTGGCTATTCGTGATCACACCAGACGTATACTTAACGGTCAACTCTAGACGCGAACGGCAGGCGCGTTTCCCACTCTGTCAAAGTTTCGGCATGATATTTCATGTCTCTAGTAGATAACGCGCTTACAATGATCAGCCCTCTTATCGCACCTTGATCGCACCCCGCTGGCTATCTGATTCCCATCCAAGACTGTCCAGCACAACATCCACAATATTCCACTTTCATTCCTGGTTCCCAGACACTGCTGGGCTCGTGTCACGACAAGTATGTAATATGATGACCACAACAACCCCCTGCTGACGGACAACGTGTTCGATGATCAACACTTATTTATATGAAACCCGCGGCCGGAAAAAATACGTGCAGCAAAATGGCAGTTTGCTTGCGTATTATTCCGTGTAATAACTCACTCACTGGCAGAGTGGAATGAACTGTATGTCACAAGTTCGGAGTGTGGGTAAAAGTTCGGACGTAAAGTTGCCAACTCGAGGAGCCGCGAATCAACAATGCTACACGAGGATGCCAAGTATAAATTCAGGACGGCGAATGCTTTCGTCTGGTCAGTCCCCTTCACCTCCGAGTCAGACACGTATTCAGTGGCCGTCAAAGTCTCCGTCCACTCGAAATCCTTACTCTTCCAACGTCTAGTGTGTATCTGTCGTCCTTTGACACCATGTGTAGTAGTTACTGACTTGGGGTTACTGTCTGGTCCAGCCGCGTCACCACTCGAGTCCTCGCCGATTACCATGGTATCCAGAACTATCATCGCACCCCCCGCACCTAGCGCATCCGTCGCTCGGAAGCCTAGGGTAAGGCAAGTGGGCTTCGAGACCGCCGTCACGGCAATCATCTTTGCGCAAAAGCTAAAGGTCGCCGTTGCGCGATCTCATACGCGATCGGCTGCATCAGTCGGTCGTTCACGTGCCAAATCCATGTCCGTTAGGGGGGCCATGGGAGACAACGACGTCCCATGTCGTACAGTGACTGCAGACGGTCTCCTCGGACTTCCTACCGTGAGGTGTTGAGGGAAGAGGGGCGTCGAATAGAAAGATGTATCGCAATGAAGTAGACGTTCCTGGGCGGGTCTGCATTCCTGTGTATTTTGTTGCGTAGGATATTCGGCAGTTCTCTATTCAGCACCATCTTTATAAAAAAAGGCCTCTTCTATGTCTTACTTGAAGAGTGAGCTAGGGATACCGTACAACGAGGAAGCGATGTTCTTCAATCACAGGAACTTGAAACAAATAAGCAGGAAGATGGTCAATTGCAATCTGGGAATGACATAACAACAATGCGTCCTGTGGAAACACTTTGCGCAGTAGTTTACACATATAGCTTTCCTGTAGAGTGTGGATGCTGGTTCTTCACATCGTTTCCACGCATCTAGGAGATGTCCGGTACGATTGCACGAAGGGGAGGTTGCTTCTCAAAGTAAGCGACATTCTGCATGAAAGGGTTGTAGCCGCTGCCGTCGCCCTGTACAAAAACGTTAGAAAGAAGTGGAAAATGTGGCAAGATCAACGACTAACAATCATTGACACCGGGAAGCCAGGGTCGAATGGGACAATGCTCTCCAAATACTTGATATGCTCGGGAGTGAGAACGATCTCCAGCGCCTCGAGATTAGCTTCTAATTGTTCTACCTTGCGGCCACCGATGATGGGGAACACATATGGCGTCTTTTGCATGACATATGCGATTGCTACGGCAGTGAGATGCTTAGCACCAACTTCTTTGGCAACTCTGTCCAATGCTGCGCTCATGGTCTTTTCCATTTCGTTTCGCTTCCAATCTGGCTGAAAAACGGTGGAACCTTTTTCGCCTGACTTGGCGCGTCGCTCTTCTTCCTCGTCGCTGCGGATCTTTCCACCTGCTAGTACGCCCCAAGGAGCCAAGGCCATGCCTGTGCCACCGTAAATAATCATGCTTTGCCAAAAGTATTACTTGAAAGTCCGGACATACCATTAGCCTTGCACATCGGGATGATATCTCGCTCAAAAGAGCGTTGCATGACATTCCATTGACCTTGGTAGATCACGAACGGCGTCTTGCCGTGATCACGAGCGTACTGGTTTGCCTGGGACACGACCCATGCGGGGGTATCAGAAATACCCTGGAAATTGAACAATCAATTTGAGAAATCAGAAACGCCGAGGATGTTTTCGACACATACCAGATAGAGTACTTTTCCTTGCTGAACGAGCCTGTGGAGGCCATTCATCATTTCTTCGATGGAAGTCTCCCAGTCCCACCAGTGGACGTAGAAAATGTCGATGTATGTCGTTCTCAGCTTCTTCAAGCTGGCTTCTATGCTAATATGCATCGACTTGATATTGTTTCCAGTATAGAGGACCTTTTGCTTGATCCCAGTCTCTGCACGCACAAAACCTGTTGTGTACTTTGCACTTGAATGAGTACGGGACCGACCGGACCAATGAGATTACTGACCTTGGTTGCGATGACGAGCTGATCTCTAATGCCACGTTGCTCGGCCCATTCACCGATAAACTCTTCTGAGCTTTGATCTTGACTGTAACGGAATGTTAACCATGCGGCCCGATGAAGATGTGTGGGATACTCACTAGTTGTTGGCAGTGTCGATGAAGTTTCCGCCTGCTTCGTAGAACGCATCTAGCAATTTGAACGAAGTCTCCTTGTTCATGTTCCCTGCGCCAATCTTATCCCATTGATCCCCAATGCTCATGGCACCGAGCTGGAGTGGCGAGACGTGAATAGAAGCATGCGACGACAAAGCACGGTATCGTGCGAGACGGGAAGTGGGCTTAGCCGCTGGTGCCATTATTGACGACATCGTGCAGTTAATAATCACAAGTGAGGACAGGCGATGATGGATGCGAAGGCATTCACAGATTGTGCAGGGGTCTTTATACTAGGCTGGCCTGCCTGCCAGTGGATCTTGTCATCGCTACTGTCACTGATCCCCAGAAGATCAGTACCGAAAGCTGACTCATTAATGATGAATCGATGACGAGTGGGCTCTGCGGCGCCGACATGGCCACCAAATGGTCATCGTATCTGATGAGCATATACTAATTCGTCAGTGGCATTTTTCTCAAAAAAGAAATCTGACCAACCTGTGCCTAGCCGACGATGGAAACATGACATAGGTGACTTCGCAGTAGGTACGGATGTCTAACGTGCCCCCAGTCCGCACAGGTTGCGGCCGCCGGACCTGAAGGTAGATGAGTAAGATTAGTAGAAACACCCGCAATAGGAAGTTTATTTCATCTTAGTGACAACTGAAACTCCGAGAGCCATTGGCAAACCTATGTTGTCATTAGTTGAATAACTATGCCAGCCTGGTATCGAGATTGGTGATTTCCCTAGCATTCAGGGCACTTTCAATAATTTCGAAAAGGCGTAGCGGGGGCACGGAGACTGACCGCTTGGCGACTCAACGAAATGAGCAGCACGCAAAATCTGAAAATCAAGATGCTCATCTTTCTCTTCCATTTCTAGATGTATCGTGACACCACACATGCTTAGAGCATACCGATAATCAAGAACACCAGGCGGTCTCTTCTTCTTCCGGTCTCCTGAGCCCAACACATGGATATGTACTAAACCCGGAATACTTTGTAACCTCTGAATCACAGGTTCGGAGTGAGTACTCACAGAAGAGGAACAATCAGCTCGTCGAATAAAACAACGTACCGGAGGGTCGATGAACCAAGCGGGTTCCCATCGATTTTCTTTCCATCTCCGCTTCACGAATTCGTGCACTTTCTGCCCGGCGTTCTTTATCGTTGTCTCTTCTGCCTCACTTCCACTCGAAGAGCGAGCGAGCTTGTCCATGGTGATACCCCAGTTGGTCAGTGTGGGAACACAAGACTCAAGAGAGGGAGACTCTCAATGATGTCAGTCGAGCCAGTAAAGCCACAAAGACCATCTTGCCGAACGTGGGCATCGATGACAGGCGGAATCGGGGTGGCATGGAGGACGGGCACTCAGTCCCTCTCTCAAGTCGGCTGCTGCCCTGCTGCTCGAAGACTCCAATGGCCAACATTGTGAACCGACCCAACGCGAAAAAGAAGAGAGGACACTCGAGCCATGCTGAATACACACTGCAGGCAAGCATCTTGGCTGCCAGTCCTGCTCGTGCCGCTGGTCCTGACAAAGGAAAGGGTAAGGAGCCCACCAAAGCCTAATTGTCCGCCTATGCTTCCCTTTGGACCAAAGGAAAACAAAAGGCAGACGAGAAGTTATTTGGGCAGAGCCGCAGCCTCCAACCAAAAAAAAGCACTGCTGATTGACAACAACTAGTGGATAGGATGCGATTAGACGAGTCGAAGAAAATCTTGTCTGTATATACTGCCCAATCTCCATTGTGTGTTATCGGGTTGATCCATGTATAGTTCTCAGACAAAAATTGTTTTCCAAGGAGTTGGGGACTCGGCGCATGCGCGGCGCTACAGTGACGTAGTGTAGGATTGTCTCGCAGGTGAGACCATCCTCAACCTCTACCTATGCTGGTGAGTGCGACTTGCGTTATCGGAGTTTTAATCTCACTGAAGTGGACTTAGCTTTTACGTAAGTCGGAACTTCGGCCTTTGCCATTGACATCGCTCGGAATTGCCAGGCCACTGTTGAGATGGTCTTAGTGTGTCAGCCATCTTTCCTTCGCGCAGCATCTAGTTTTAATCGGGCACTACAACTATGGTTGGAGTGCCGTGCCAAGTTCCACTGGCAACCCGCTGTACTCCTTGGACCGCGCAGTCTGTCAGTGGAGCTACTTGCAGCAGAGTGAGAATCGATTATTGTCGTATGGGGAAAAACTGTAAATGTCGGGTGTATCACCACAGGGGTCTTCCGCCCAAGCAGACTCTGTTTAGCCATGGTAACAACTCGATAAATACACTACTAAGATATTTGGGTCTCTATCCTGTGCTCGTGCCATACATACACCTAGGAAACGTCTGGCACGATTGCTTGAAGAGCAGGTTGCTTCTCCATGTAACCGGCGCTCTTCATCGAAGCGGTATAATAACTACCATTGCCCTGCAACGAAAGTTGGTCAGAACAGAATGACTGCGAGCATGAATGACTCACGATCATCGTGCTCGGGAAGCCAGGGTCGAATGGGACGATACTCTCCAGGTACTTGATGTGCTCAGGGGTGAGCGCGATCTCTAGCGCCTCGAGGTTGGCCTCCATATGTTCCACTTTGCGGCCGCCAATGATGGGGAACACATATGGCGCTTTTTGCATGACATATGCAATCGCTACCGAGGTGATGTGCTTCGCACCAACTTCTTTGGCGACCTTCTCCAATGCCCCGCTAACGGCCCTTTCTGTCTCGTTTCGCTTCCACTCTGGATCGAAAACTGTACGGCCCTTCTCGCCCGACTGAAGGCGCCGCTCTTCCTCTTCGTCGGTGCGGAACTTTCCGGCTGCCAATACTTGCCATGGAGCTAAAGCCATGCCTGTCGCCGTCGTAAAAAATCATGTAGTACCAAAGCATTACTGTTAAAGCTCAAACATACCATGGGCCTTGCACATTGGGATGATATCGCGTTCGAAAGAGCGTTCCATGACATTCCACTTGCCTTGATAGATCACGAACGGCGTCTTTCCATGATCACGGGCGTACTGGTTCGCTTGGGCTACAACCCATGCCGGAGTATCAGAAATACCCTTGGAAGTCGGATCGTTCAGTCACCTTCCACGGACACGCAATATTCAGTACCTACCAGATAAAGCACTTTTCCTCTCTGGACGAGTGTGTGAAGGCCGTTCATTAATTCCTCGATTGAGGTGTCCCAATCCCACCAATGGACATAGAGAATATCGATATAAGAAGTCCTGAGCTTTTTCAAGCTAGCTTCCACGCTGATATGCATGGATTTCACGCTGTTTCCGACATATAACACCTGTTGTTTGATCCCGGTCTCTCTGCGCACATAATTTGCAGTATACTTGCGTAGAAGTGAGTATCAGCCATAATGTCACAGAGCCCCTTATTCAGCAACTCACCTTGGTTGCGATGACGAGTTGATCCCTAATTCCACGCGACTCGGCCCATTCGCCGATAAACTCTTCGGAGCTCTGATCCTGGCTGTAACGGAATGGTAACCATGAGTGACAACGACGGTCATTACGGGATACTCACTACACGTTAGCGGTATCGATGAAGTTTCCACCGGCATCATAGAATGCATCCAACAGCTTGAAGGAAGACTCCTTGTTCATCCCCCCCATGCCCAACTGTTCCCATTTGTCCCCGATGCTCATGCCACCGAGCTGGAGAGGGGAAACATGAATTGAGGCGTAAGGGGATAGGGCACGGTATCGAGCCAGCCGTGAAGTGGGCTTAGCGACGGGTGCCATTATCGACGACATTGTGGATGGCTAATAGGTTGGCAGGACAGTAGACGGAAAGCGTTGGATGTCCACTCACTTGCACGTAGGGTGTTATATATGCTGCCCAGTTTGAGTCTTGTCATCAGTATTGGCACATCCCAGGAAGATGTGCAATGCGTGCGTAAATCTAACACGAAGAAAGAAGGATCGAGGAGGCTGTCTGACACTAAACTTGAGAGCTGACTCATCAATAATGACGAGCGCGTCAAAGGATATGGGCTACACATAACCTACAGGTGTGCTTCTGTGGCGTTGATGTGGTCACCAAATGGTCATTACATTTTGGAGCCACAGCAACTGTATGTAAACCGAGTCAGAGCGTGAAAAGGATGAGCATACGTTAATTTGTCAGTCTCATTTTTCTCAAAAATCTGACCAACCTGTGCCTAGCTGACGATGGGAATATGACACGGATGACTTCAGTGGTTAGTGACTGGATGTCTAATTGAATATGCTTTCAGTTGGTCGTTAGACCTGAAGCTACTAGTAGAGAGACGAGTAAGAAAAGTAACACCCGCAATAAGAAAAAAAAACGTTATTCTTAGTGACATAGCTGAAACTCCGAGAGTCACATTGACAAGCCCTATGTTGTCGTTGAATGACTATGCCAGCCTAAGATAGGTGATTTCCCTAGCATTCAGTGCGCTTGCAATAATTTCGAAATGGCGTAGCGGGGGCATGAGACTGACCGCTTGGCAATGGGACGAAATGAATGGCACGCAAAGCTGAAAATCAAGATGCTCATCTTTGCCCTCTATTTCTAAATCTAACGTGATGCCATACATGCTTCGAGCATGTCGATAGTCAAGAATACCAGGCAGCCTCTTCATCGTCCGTTTTCCTGCGCGCAAACACATGGATATGTGCTAAACCCGGAATGCTTTGTAACCTCTGAATCACGGTTCGGAGTGAGTACTCACAGAAGAGGAACAATCGGCGCGTCGAATAAAACGTACCGGAGGGTTGACAAACCAGGCAGTCTCCCACTGATTTTCTTTCCATCTCCGCTTCACGAATTCGTGCACCTCTTTCCCTGCGTTCTTTACCATTGTCTCTTCTACCTCACTTCCACTCTGAGAGAGAACGAGTTTGTCCATGGTGACACCCCAGTCGGCCAGTGCCGGGAGACAGGACTCGAGAGAAGGGAGACCCTCAATGATGTCAGTCGAGCCAGTAAAGCCACAAAGACCATCTTGCTGAACGCGGGCGTCGATGGCAGGCGGAATCAGGGCGGGATGGAAGACGGGCACTCGGCTCCAGATTAAGGAATGTTCGATTTCAGGAGGAACTGCAGAGGTGCGCCGTCAGCTGCTGGGACACGTGCGATCCGCAAATTTACGGTGTCTGCCATACCTGAGTACGGCCAGTCGTTTCGTATGATACAAATCAGCTTCGAGTTAAGTGGTATATCGGCTTTGAAATATTCGGGCGTTGGATAGAGTTCTCGTTCTCCGTGCTCTATAGCAACAGGGGCCCAATCGTTCAGCACCGACGTGAGTAGTGAAAGAGTGTCGGGTTTGCCCCACTGCAGCCGATGTTTTAAAAGATAATTGACTGTATTGCATATGTCAACTCAGAGCGCGTTTCTTCCAATAAAATCGACCTGTCCATGAGGCACGCACCAAGTGACCCATACTGCTTTTTGATCCCAATAGCCCATTCGTCATATCTGCACTGCAGCTTTTTGTCGCGCTTCAGCAGGCCGAGGTCCCTTCAAAGAGCGTCACGGCGAGGAAGTACAATGGTCGAGAACCGGACGTACCCCGAGTTGACAAAGGTCTTTAACTGGAGCCACGTAAACCGTGCGGGGTAATAAACTCGCAGCTCAGCCATGGTCGGAGGCCCCGAACGAACGACCATTTTTGGAACACCAGGAACGACATGAGTTTCGATAGTCATGGTTGTCTACAACAGCTGAAACGTTAAGCGTCGGACCACGTCAAAGTTACCGACCTTCACGGAGGGAAACCGGGCCACCCGGGTCACGGTCCGGGAAATCATGTCACGCCGATGGGCCCGAGGTGTTGTTTCTGCATCTGTGTGCGCTAAATAGAATACTTTACAAACGAATCTGAACCACAGAGCACATAGTGACAGCCCGTCCAGTTGAATGATGGAGGTTGACTCAAGTACAGATACAAATGGGGATACAAACTAAATGAAGAGTAGCAGAAATGCAACGTCGCCTAAAGATCCCGAGTCAACTTCTCATGCTCACTACTTTTTTGTTTTGCTCTTTTTGCTGGTCGATTCTTCGTCCTTCTCTTCCGTCTTCCGCTTCGCTCCAGCTTTGGTTTCTTTCCCTTTCCCTTTCGCGTCCTTCCCCTTGGTATCTGTTCCCTTCCCCTTCCCCTTCCCCGCTTTACCTTTATCTGCTTTGGGTTCCTTGGGCTGGACGGTGAAGAAGCCGTCGAGACGCCCCTGTTGTTTTGCGTTGAGGAATTTTTGGAGCTTTTCTGCACCTTTTCGTACGCGCTCTTCACTGCGTAAAAAGATATATCAAAGTGAACACCGAGTAAAACGGTCACGAACTTGAATCCCTTTTCCACTACCAAAAACTTTACTAACCCTTCCATGTCGGGGTCCTTCCATTCGAGCTGTCAAATCACACGGTGAGTGCGTAGCACACACGACCGGGGAAGCTGGAACTTACCTCGACTTCCGAAGCTGGCAATACGTCTGGTTTCTGAAACAATTTCTTGGCTTCTTCCCAAGGCCACTCCTCGGGAACTTGGATACCCCCTTTCTTCTTCTTGCCGCCCTCTTCAGCGTCAGCGGCCTTGTCTTCTTTCTCGGCTTGTCTGGAGGGAGGGAAGAGGTCAAAATTTTGTAAACCAGACCACGAACAACTTGCTTCTCTCGTAGGTGCTCAACTACCCCCTGCAACCCGTCGTACTCTCTTATCAGTTTCAATGCGCTTTTGGGACCGACACCCCTGATGGGCTCGAGGTAGTCACAACCAAGTAATATACACAGGTCTATAAACTGTACCCTTGCACGGTCAGTACAATCAGGATACGTCGGAGCACCACCTACGTGTGACATATTCATTTCGAGTCCTTGGAGGGCCTTCTCAAGACTGATCTCTGATATGGGGGCTTTCTTGGCTTCGGAGAACGTGAGATGGCGGTACAAGATCGGGGCAGCAAAAGTGAGAGTATCCATATCTTCCGATCCGGCTGCGTATACCTGGCAAGAACGGCTCGATGATTGAGTGTCTAGTGATGCTCATGGTGACCGTACCTTTCCACCCCTTGCAAGTTCAGCACACTGGGCCTCCGCTTCTGATGGTGCCTAGCGTAATCATTTGTTCAACGGCCCGAGAGACAATATGGGAACGACGTACGATGACGACAGGGATGCCCATAAGCCTGAGGAGCTTTTGACATTCTTCGTTATGCTCTCGGGTAACTCGAACGGTTCGTCTTGAGAATTTGTCTACCTCTTCAGCGGTACCTGTTTCCTTGGCCTCTTCGCCCTCAGCTTTTGCTTCCTCTCTCCTTTCAAAACGTTTCGCGAGCTACACGTGCACGCGCGTCAACGACAGCTGCTACTTGGTCCCTCACGATCTACTCACCACGCCCGACTTCAACTCCGGCGGTCGCCCGTCAAACACGTAGGCGGGTTTAATGCCATTCTCCACGATGCGTATTGTTCTATAAAAGAATCCCATCAAATGACTTGTCGTTTCGCCAGCGTCGTTGGTGAGCATTTCGCCGTCCCGTTGCCGAACGGCAATAAGGAACTGGTAGATCGACATGGACGCGTCGATGGCGACTTTGCGGCCAAAGAGGGTCTTTATGTCGTGTTCCACGAAGGCTTTGGGTGCATGTTCGGAGAGGAGTGCGGTCAGCCCTTTGATACCCATCGTTGGTCGTTGTGTCTGCTGATGGGCAAGGGGCGTGACGGTATACGCGTTACAGGCAAGAACGTGACGTGTGACGTTGACGCGTTCAAGTTTGCCTGGTTTGATAACAATCTACATTGCACTCCCTATGCGCCTAAGGAATCGCAGCAAGCCATTCACATTGACACGCGGTGGATTTACCACCCACAAAGGGTCGTCAGGCGATAAAGCTACAGATGCGGCAGTCTGTGCAGCACTGTAAAACGTTCATCGTTGTATCGTAAGGCAGCCTGATACCGCAGGGAAAAGTAACATTCGATCAGGTTCTCTATCACGCAAGGTACGCTCCCATTGACCTGGGCTAATGTTATTGATAACCCGCAGAGATACGATGCCCACGTTCGGAGGGTCTTGACAAATCTTTCCTTTGTCTGCTCGCTCGCGTGTTACCTGGGTTCTCAAGGCAAGCACCGTGCACCACTCAGATCACTCAACTAAACGCTCGCTATGGGAGGATCCAAACACCGGTCAGCATTCGGCGGACAATTTTGATGGATGAAGGATGATACTTCACATCTACTGCGGCGCGATTGCGTATCCCTCAACGCTGATGACGAAACCACCAGCCAAGTATAACGGCACTTTGATTCGACCGAGGTTGATGCGCTCGGCAACATCCATCCTGGCAGCAACGCCTTCAGTCGGGCGAAAATGGCCGTACGGCTTTCAACCCAGAGTGGAAGCGAGACGAGAAAGAAAGGTCGTTAGTGCCGCATTTGAGAAGGTCGCCAAAGAAGTCGGTGCGAAGTACATCATCTCGGTCGCGATTGCGTACATCATGCAAAAGGCGCCATATGTGTTCTCCATCATTGGATGTCGCAAGGTGGAACGCTTGCAGGCTAACCTCGAAGCACTTGGAATCGTTCTCACCGCGCATCAAGTAGCGTTGTTCCGTTCGACCCTGGTTTCCCGACCACGACGATCGTCAGTGTTTTCGCGTTTGTTTGCTGTCTATAGGGTATGGCTTACTAGGAGAAGCAACCTCCTCTTCGTGCGATTTTGCCGGAAAAATCCTGAATTTGAGATGGGCTTGTGAAAGTGGACTATTGTCGTGCAGAACTTTGCCATTTGCACTCGTAAAATCCACCAAGTAACTTTTTGATATGTGTAGTCGTCGTAAGCCTCAGGGGTAAATTGCTTAAAATGGCGAGCAAGTTGTTCTCCCTCGGTGACCCGGATGTTCCCCCGCAGAGGTCTCCGCTTGAGAATTCGTAGCCCAGAGGCCTTCGCGTTCTCGAGACCAGCAGCCAAACGCGTTGTGCTCCCCGTCCGACGGCACAATGCGACCCAGAGCACCGACAAACCATTCTATGTGACCACGCCCATATTTTACCCCAACGCTCGTGAGCCCAGCCAGCGTTTCTTCGTTGGACCCGCCCGCTGACGTGGCTCGCAAGGCCCGCACATCGGACACCTCCACTCGCTCGTCACCGCGGACATCATCGCGCGGTTTCAGCGCATACTGAACCCCGCTCGACCCGTGGTGTTCCTCACAGGCACGGACGAGCATGGTCTCAAGATGCAGCAAGCAGCCGAAGCGAAAGGCGTCGATCCACTTGCGTGGTGCGACGTCATATCTGCCGAGTTTCGTGTCTGTGCCCCCCTTCTTTCGCCTCGCCGATGTGTGTATTCACGTTCGCGTAGAAACTCGGCGAGAGAGCCAATATCAGCGGGACCGTGTTCATGCGCACCACGCAACGACAGCATCGCGACACCGTCGAACATGTCTGGGTGAGCGTCGTCGACCGCCTTCCAGCCGCCATTCCTCACCCGTGTGTCTGTGCAGCGTACGCTCGCGGACCAAGGACTCATCTATAAAGATACCTACGAGGGGTACTATTCCACCACCGACGAATGCTTTTACCCGTCCTCTCGCATCACGTCTCATCCGACCCGCCCAAACACCAAGATCGCGACCGAGACGGGCGCCGTCGTGGAATGGTCCAGCGAAGTAAACTACAAGCTCAGACTGTCCAAGTTCCGCGACGTTCTCCTCGCGCATTACGCCACCGCCGCTGAGCTCAACGCGCAAGCCGAGAATGGACGCGCGTCGCGCGGCGTACACCCGGACGTCTACCAGAACGCGGTGATTCACGAGCTGAAGACGGGACCTCTCGAGGACTTGTCGATATCCAGACCGAGGGACAGAATAGGGTGGGGGATCCCCGTGCCCGGGGACCCGAGTCAGACCGTGTACGTCTGGTTCGACGCCTTGTTGGTGTATCTGAGTGGGGTGGGGTATCCCTCCGCCGGGTCGACGGCGTGGCCCCCGGATGTGCAGGTCGTCGGCAAGGACATCGTTCGGTACGTCTGGAGCTGTTTCGTGGCGCGTCTTTAATCTCATGCGTGGAAGCTTCCATGCCATCTACCTTCCTGCGATCCTGCATGCTATGAACCTTGCGATGCCGAGAACACTGCTGGCGCATGCCCATTGGACTGCGGGGCAGAAGAAGATGTCGAAGTCTCTCGGGAACGTGGCTGATCCTATAGCCGCGATGGATGAATTTGGAGTAGACGCCGTTCGATTCTACCTTGCGCGTGTCGGAGGGAGATTCCGGGATGACGTTGGTGAGTCCCCTTGGATGTTTGTCGCTGCAGTGGAAAGTTGACGTCACTCCTTATAGATTGGTCCGAGGAACAGCTCCGGAAGCATGCAGATGAGATACGGAATTCGCTTGGAAACTACTTTCTTCGGATCACATCGAATACCATCAAGAGCCGAGCTGCAAAAGCAACGGCAGCCTCCTCCGATTTACTGTCGTTTTGCGATCTGTTCTCTAGACAATTCCCCAACTTGGACTTTTCGGGAGTGTCGACGAGTTCGTTGGACCTCGAAACCTGCAAGCTATTGGCCAATGAAGAGTTGTTGGCGTTGCTGGACGACCTCGGAGCACGGGTCTCACGCGCCTTGAGAAACCTCGAAATGGCGGACGCACTTCATGCGATCGTACTGATTCTGAGACACGTAGGTTGCTTGTTGTCTCTCATCTCTCGACACTGAGCGACGGTTCGACAGGCGAATGCTCTCCTGACAACTCTTGAACCCTGGTCGGACGTGCATCCGCCAGACGTCGCCTTGTCATGTTACCTTGCTGCCCTCGAGACCCTCCGTATAACGGGGATCCTTCTCCAACCGTTTATCCCACACACAAGCGAGAGGCTACTCGATGGATTGGGTGTCCCGGTAGATGAGAGGAGTGTAGAGTATGCACGTGTCGGGAAGGGTGACGTGGGAGGGGGGCTGGTCATGGATGTGAGGGGAGTCAAGTTGTTTGAACTGCCCACCAAAAAGGGTTCATCCGATGGCTGAGTTCCTCCACTTTATTATGGTGCACGACTATCATACACTGTACGAGGATACAATTTGATGAATCTCCTGCTCTTGTGAATGTGGTCGGAATCATGGTTTCAATTGTAGCTGCATCTTGTCGACCACGATCTTGACGATGTCTTTCCACTCTGTCATCGCTCCTAGACCTGCAAGCAGGAGGTGAGCAATGTATAACCGAGGGCATGGATTGACCGCGTACCGACGTCCCCACATGCCAGTCCTTTCCCGATTGGCCCTACGACGTGATACTTGACGACCTCTTGCACGACGCGGAGGTGCTGCGCTGTCAGGGGGTGCTCATACATGAGAGTATTCATCGCGGGAAAGATGTACGTTGGTGTCGTCGGCGCGAGTGCGCGGAGGAGGGACATCTGACCAGATAAGATGACGACGGGGAGAGGGACAGGGGAACTTACGACGAGGTTATCGCACAAGCCGGCTGCGATCTTGGCGAGGGTGTTTGCGGAGCACGGCGCGACGAGGACGATGTCTGCCCAGCGCCTCAGTTCGATGTGGAGGATGGGGTCGCCGATGGTGTATGTCCCCTGTAGGGTGGTGAGCGGGAGCGGGCTCGGAAGCGAGGCGGCGTACCGACCACTCGTCGTCCTCCGTCCAGACTCGGGCGCCGGCGGCCAGGACGTCTGCGGTGTCGAAGAACACGAGGGACGGTTGGGTGGAGACGACCTCGACTTTGACGTTGCTGTACTAAGTGAGTGGGCGTGGGTGGACTCCGAATGACGAGGAGAAGGTACTGACTCGGAGAAGTTCTCGCACGATGAGAGGGGCCTTTATGGACGCGACACTGCCGGTTGTGATGAGGAGAACGTGGGTGTGGTCGGGCGAACGCTCGAGCTCGGCGACGAATTGGGCCATGAGAGAGGGGTATGAACAAGTATGACTAGTATAGTACAGCAGGTAGAAAACTATTATCCCTCCAAGATGCCCATCTCTCTCCACTTGTCCCATAGCAGTCCGGTCCCAACGAGCGCGTTGGCAGCACCCTTGACGTCCTTGATATCGAGCAACTCGTATTCCCTCCCAAAGGCCAAAAAGTGCGCAAAGAGCGAATTAAAGTGGGGCTCTGAGCGGAGATGGAGGATTTGCGAGTAATGTGCGTGGTATATGTGGGCAAAGACGCGGAGGAGTTGGCGGTAGACGTGCTTGATGGTGGAGGGGAAGGACTGAGGAAAGTCGTGACCTGCGGTGCACCGGGTAAGCCGACGCGTCGCTCGTTTGTGCGGGTCTTACCAGATTTGGTAGGGAACACGTTCTCGTCGTCGAGCAGGTTTTGGACCCAGGTCATGACGTAATCAATATACGTCGGTGCGGCGAGGTTGACGCTCTTTCGATCCTGGTTGATCCAAGTGTAATTAAGGCTGGTCGCGTGCATTCAGTCAGGAGATGCACATGGAAAGAGACACACGCACTTTGGCCCAGCCGACATGGTAGGACATGCATGTTGCGTGCAGCACTCGGAGATGACCCCGTAAAACTCGTTGAGGTTGGTATAAAAGTCGAACACTAGGGCATGATGAGCGCGGCCAGCGCGTGGCGAGAAGCGACGCACCGTTGACTGCGACCCATTCCATGATGTCGACGTACTTTGGGAGGACGACGATGGTCTTGAAGTTGCCTTTGACGAGGGCTGCCTCGACAAAGGGGCTGCAGAGGTAGAGGGGCTTGGAGGGTGACGGGCCCGGGGAAGAAGGGACGGGCGGGGGAGGCATATCGGGGAAGGTGGCTGATGTCGGTGTCGGCGAGCGTTTTGGGCCGCGCGGGTTGCGGGACATGGAGCGTCTGTCGCGCGATGAGCAGCGTCGAGACACGTGGAGCAGACTCACCCGATCGAGTTGAAGAACGACATGGCTGGTGCGTTTCACGGGCGAACAAGAGAAAAGAGCAAGCATCTCAACTACCAAAAATGGAAATCATAATCTCGTCCAAATAGCGTGGGAACTATCGGACGAAAGTGGTCATCGAAATTTTGCACCGAGACATTGCCGAAACGTGCACCCTGACCGGCTCACGACCTCTTCCTCATCCCAATGGTCAAGACAAGACGCAAGTCAAAGGCGGCGGCGGCTGCTGCTGCCGCCGCCGAGCATGAGCTCGAGACCGCCTCCACGCAGGGCACCGAGGACCTCTCGTTGTCCGCGTTCCTTGTCCCCATACCACCCGACCTCGACATTGACACCCTCTCACACATTCTCCCCGATGTCTCGTTTTCAAAACCAGACCCAGAAACAGTCCTCTCCGTGTACAGACTCTTGCTTGCACAGGTGGCCGACCAGGACGACACCCGGCGCGACCTGGAGGAGCTCAGAGCCGAGTCAGAGCGCAAGGATATAGAGATTGACCAGGCCATTCAGGACGGAGAGACAAAAACAAAGGATCTCGAGGATGCACTCGACACTCTGCAAAAGGAGGTGGCCACCATCAAGGAAGAGCGTGACCAGCTCGGTGCGTGTCCACATGCGTTTTATGCACCCAATTTATATCCCTCTCTCTAGTCGCGTCGAATAAAGATCTCGAAACGCGTGTATCGTCGTTTACCAGCTCTCAGTCCTCGTCCGTCTCAGACATCGACCACCTCCGGAATCGCGTCGACGAAACCGACAGAGAAAAGCGCGACCTCATCGGTGTCGTGAGCAGGCTCAAGGAAGATGCAACCCAGCGTGATGGTGCATTGAATGTCGTTGAAATCCGTGCACTCGACTGACCTTGGTGCCACAGACGAGGTCCAAAACCTACGAACAAGTCTTCGTCAGGCTCGCCAAGACCATCAAGCCCTCGAGACGCAGGTCCGCGAACTTCGCTCGACAGAGACGTCAACCAAGGTAGCTCTTTTTATCTCTCCCATTCATGCTAATTAACCCCCTTGTCAGTTCAAGCTCGAAACACTCTCTCAGCAACTTGCCCTCGCACAATCTGAATCCGAGCGCGTAAACTCTGAGTTGACCGTCAAGTCAGAAGAGTATGCAAACTACCGGCGTACCAAGCATGCCGAATTCATCCAATTGCAATCTGCACACGACTCTCTAACCCAAAAGCACGCTCTTGCTGATAGTTCTCTCAGAGCTACCCAATCTGCGCAGAATGCATCGACCCAGCAGTTGACCCAGGCACTCACCAAAGTGCAGGACTTGCAGGGACGCCTTGCAGAACAGGAAGCCGCATTCACAGCCGAGGTCTCCGGCCTGAAGAGGCTGGTAACGATCATGGAGGAGAGGGAGAAGCAAGCAAAGGACATTGTGGAAAACATCGAGCGTGAGTGGGCAGGCGTGGGTGATCGTGCCGAGAAACGGGAGGCTGCATTGAGGGCAGAGACCGAGAAAGAGCGGCGTGCTCGAGAAGAAGTCGAAAAGAGGCTGGACCAGTTGGAGACGGTCATGGAGAGGATGCACCGCGGTGAACTTCCAGTCGCTGGTCGTGACGCTTCCGCTCCTGCTACCCCTGGGCGCGCCTCCGGCAGCCATGGCTACGCTCCCGACGCGATGCTGGGTCTAAGCCCGACGGTGGCGATGGCTAGCAGAGTCCAAAAGAGCGGCAAGACATTTACACAAGTCTACGCAGACTACGTGCGCCTTGAGGAAGAGTACGCGAAGAAGTGCGCAGAGTATGATCACATGGACAGGACGCTCTCTGATGTTCTCGCTCAGATCGAGGAACGGGTAAGAGATTATATGCGCTGCGTGATGCCGCTCCTCGCTTACTATGGTCTCAGGCTCCCATCTTGGCACAACAGCGCGAGGAATACGAATGCCTCAGGGAAGAATCCACACAACTCGCTCACCAACTCTCGACCGCTCTCACCGAACGCGATTCCCGTGCCGTTTCCTTCCAAGAAGCCTCGCAGAAGCTCCAGAAGTCGCACCGAGAGACCGACCTTCTCCAACATCAGCTCACAGACCTAGGCCGACAAGTTCAAGCGCTTCTCAAGGAACTCGGTCGACGAACCGATCCTTCAATTCCCTCGGACGAGGAACTTGATGAGATGGCGCCGTTGCCTGCTGAAAACATTGATGCTGTCATTACGAACAACCTCGTTCTCTTCCGCTCGATTCCATCCCTCCAAGAGCAGAACCAAAAGTTACTCAAGATCGTTCGTGAGCTCGGCGCAAAGATGGAGGCCGAGGAACGTGAATACCGTGAAGCGCTCGAGAAGGAGCAAAGCGAGGCTGTTCGCGAAGCGCACGAAGCCATACAAGACCTCGCTACTCAGCTTGAGCGACAGAAGAAGAGCAACGAGGCCACCGTCCAGGCGTACATGAAAGAAAGAGATACACTCAAGGCGATGCTCGCTCGTGCTGAACGCGTGTCGTTGCGTGGCGGCATCAATGGCGATGTCAACGGTGCCGCACCCACTCCTCCGAGTGATTTGGTTGCCGAGTTGGAGGATGTCCAAGCGCAGTTCGAGTCGTACAAGGTAGAGATGGGGATGGACGCCGAGAAGCTGCGCGAAGATTTGATTCAAGCACAAAGGCAACTTGGTCAGGCCAATGCGGCGCTTGCAAAGAACACCGCCAGGGCCGAGTTCCTCGATGGCAAGTCGATTTCAGTGCATAATCTGCTTTGCTTATCTTGTACTAGAGCGTCAACGGATGACTCAGGAGCAATTGAGTATGCAAAGTCGAGACCTGGATAGCTTGGCGTTACGCAACCAGCAGCTCTATGATCAACAGACACGCCTCGACATTGACCGCGAGCGCATCAGGGATGAATTGGCTGACACGAAGAATGACCTCGAACAACTTCGCAACGAAGCTGCGAACCTCCGAGCGGAAAAGAAAATTTGGGAGGTCAGTCTGGATCCCATAGTGGCTGGGCCTCAAAGATTGACAACAATATCATCAGAGTGTCCAAACCCGACTGATTGAAGAGAACAAGAACCTCGCTGTGGAGCGTTCACGTCTCTCGGATCTCATGGCCAACGTGCAGAGAATGCACATTGATCTCGAGCGTTCGGGCGAGAACGATCGCAGACGCCTTGAGACTCAGGTGCAGATGATGGACAATCAGACGTGAATTTTTAATACGCTTTTCAGCCATTCTGCTTGCTCATCTCGCATATAGGCAAGATCTAAAATCGCAGCTGAGCCAAGAACGCGAGACCATCAGACATGTTACGCTCCAGAAGGATATCGACGTGAAAGACCTTCAGTCACGCTTGGACAAGACGGTGCGTCGCACGTTGAAAGTTGTGGGCTATATTCATCCAGTCCTCTTAGACCGAACAGCTCTCCCAAGCACGCGAGTCCCTCGTCGGGGCCGAGACTAGCAAAACGCATCTCCAAGAACGGGTGGAAGATCTTGCACGCCAACTTCAAGGCAATGCGGAGAAACTCGCCGTTTACGAGAGAAGGTCGACCGGTACAGGTGCTGTTGCTCCTGCTCCCGATCCAGACCTTCCTCGTGAACAACAGCTCGAGCAAGAAGTCGCAGATCTTCGGTGTGTTTCATGCCAGTATACCCGCTGACACGTCCTTATGGATATCTTGTTCAGCGCACGACTCAAGGTTGCCCAAGTTGACCTCGCTGCTGCTCGCAATCACATGCAGCAGTTCCAGGAGATCAGCCAGGCCAACGAGGCTGCACTCGCTGCGCTCAACACTACTCACGACGAATACAAGGCGGGCGCTGAAGCCCAGCTTAGCAGACACGAGGTATGCGTGTTCAACTACTGAATATGACCTCGTCTAATAATATCCTCGAGCTCGAATACAAGTCTCTCGATGAGAAACTCCTCTCCGTTCAGCAAGACCTTCAACAATGGACCAACAAGTTCAACGACCTCCAGAAGACGTTGGAGACTGAGCGGTCTGCATGGGCCAACGACAAGAAGACGCTCGAGGATACGATCGTGGACATGAGCACCTCGGAGAGACACTCTGAGAGCGATCGTTCCGCTCACGAACGTGAAGTTCGCGCGTTGGAAGAGCGTGCAGTGGTATGCATTTATTCTCGATCAAAGTACGTCTTTGCTTACAGCCTTTGATAGGCTGCAGAAGACAGGTATGCGCGAGAAGTGGTTACGCATGCGGAATCTTTCAAGACCATCGAGAACCTGAAGCAACAACTCAGCCATGCACAGGCTGCGTCGCGCCAGAGCCTGGCAGGGATTGCCAATGCCCAGGCCAAACTCGACGCTTCGGAAGGAAGCTGGAAGCAACAAAAGGAGGCTTTGGATAAGGAGGTTGCAGATCTCAATGCACGGTGAGGGAACTATTGTGACGCACGGGTGTGCGGCTTGTTTATCTTGTGTCGCAGCTGCAAGGATCTAGGCGCTCAGAATACCCTCTTGTACCAGCACCTCGACAGTGTCAGCTCTCAAGCCGCACGTATTCGTCAGGTCGCGGATTCCGCTACGGAGAACACCAATGGAGATGCCGATGTTGGCGGCGACGTGGATGCGAGGTCGTCTGAATTGCGTTCAGTGGTGGCGTACCTCAGAAAGGAGAAGGAGATCGTCGATCTGCAGCTCGAGCTGAGCAAGCAAGAAAACGTTCGCTTCAAGAGCCAACTTGATCACTTGAGTCAGAGCTTGCAGGAAGTTCGCAAGACGCTTTCAGAGGTGAGTGATGACGTCGCGAGCTGTCTCGCCTGTACTCATTTCGTTAGGAACGCGAGCGAGCTGTCCAAGCGGCTACATCAGACGGACAGCACGCCGAGCTGTTGGAGCGGATCAACCAACTCAACATCCTGCGCGAGAGCAACGTGACCCTACGTGCCGACTGCGAAACGTACTCGAAACGTTCGCGCGAGTTGGACTCCAAGCTCAAAACCCTTTCTGCGGAGCTCGAACCCGCTAAAGAACAAGCACGCGTTGCACGCGCCGAACTCCAGGCCCGAGATGCCCAAATCACGCTTCTCGAGAGCGAGAGCAAGCGCTGGCAGGAGCGGAACGCGCAGTTACTGAGCAAGGTTTGCGGTCCTTGCCAATTTGGCGTGCTCTTGTTTATTGACTCCGTCCATAGTACGATCGTATCGACCCCGCCGACCTCCAAACTTTGAAAGAAGAGGTCGAAAACTTGAAGATCCAAAAAGCGGAAGTGGAGAAGCGTTTCGCTGAGCACGAAGCAAAGGAGTCAGAGAGCGCAACCAAGGTAAGAATTGGAGCTCCCACATCTCGGATTTTCTGTAACGTCGTTCGCCTTGGCAGATGGCGACCTACGACGAAAACATGCGCAAGCTCAGGAGCATGACCAACAACCTCAAACAACAGCTCGGCGCTTCGAATAGCGAGAAATCGACCTTGAATCGGACGCTTGCCAGTTTGCAGGCAGAGCTCAAGAGCGTGGCCGCGGAGCGGGATTCGCTTCGTGGCAATGCCGGGACTGGCGCGGAGGCATCCAAGGAATTCACGAGTCAACTGGAGTCGCTGCGTCAAGAAAAGGCTGGTTTGGAGAAGGCGCTGGCTGATGAAAGGGCTTCCAAGGCTGCTGCTGCCCAAGCTGCGCCTTTGCCTGATCAATCCTCTCTCATCGTGGGTTCCTATATCCGGAATTCGATCCGTGTCACCTAACTGCTCAACAGGAGAGTTTGCGAACCGAAAAGGACAAGTTACTCGCTGAGAAGGAGAGCTGGAGTAAATCTTCTGCTGGAGACTCGTCCGATACCGTCAAAGTTCAGTTGGAAACAGAGAAGGCGGAGCTCACGAAAGCTCGTGACGAGGCCCTCGAGCGCTTGAAAGTATGCAAACACTGCGTCACTGCGGCCTTGAGTTGCTCACTTGTTATTCATCCAGGCTGCCGAGGAACGAGCGAAAAAGGCGACCGACGACGCTAGAAATCTGAAGCAGTCAAACGTAAGATCTTTTGATTCTTTGGCGAAAAGCGTTCTGACGACTCGCATAGGACAAGTTCCAGATTAGAGTCTCCGAGATGCAACGGACGCGGGAGTCGGCAATTGCTTCGGCTGTTGAAAAAGCCAAGAACGAGATCACCACCACTTCTTCTTCTGCTGCCCCTAATACGGAGGAAATGACAAAGAAACACGCCCTAGAAATTGAAGCTCTCCGTGCGGGGCATGAGGCAGCACTCAAAAATGCTGTCGAGGCCGCCGTCGCTGTCGCCAAGGCAGAAACCACCAACTCCTCGTCTGATGACTCGACGAAAGCTACTATCGCGGCTGCCATCGCCGACCACGACCAGAAAACGCAAGCCAAACACGCCGAGGAAATCTCCGCCGCAGTCGAACGCGGGAGAATGGAGCAAGGTGCCAAGATTAAACTCAAGGACGCGCTGCTCGTCCGTTCGCAGAACAAGTTCAAGGAGCTGGAAGCGCAGGTCTTGGAATGGCGCAAGGCCGGACTCGTACCTGACGCGACCGCTGCGCCTGCGCCCGGTGCGGCACCCACCGTCGCCATACCTGCGAGCTCTGCGGCTCCCCCCGCCACGCCTACCACCCCCGTTGCATCGACGTCGAAAATGCCCGCTCCTGCAGCCCCAGCTGCGCCTGCGCCTGTAGCTTCGACATCGGCTCCCGCTGCCGCGCACGCCGCGCCACTCGTTCCCCCAGGTCCAGCACGCAGAGCGCTCGGCGGTGCCGTCCCACTAGGACGAGGCGCACCCCGCGGGCGCGGCCGTGGAATCAGCATACGCGGCGCTGCACCCGGTCATGGCGCTGGCCCCTCTCCGACTGCAGCGGTCGCCGCCCCGTCGCCGGCCGTCGGCGTCCAAATCATGGGTGCCGCGACCAAGCGCGGACGGGAGGACGAAACCCAGCCGGACGACTCGTTGGCGAAACGGCTGAAACCTGCCGGCGAGGGTGTTGTTGCTGCTGCGCCGACCGCTGTGGGAGGCGGTAAGCCGCCCGTCGCGCTTCGACGACCGCCACCGTCATAGTCGCCGTGTGTCATTGACATTGTAGCCTAAATCCGTCTTTGGCCTTGACTCTTTCGCTCGCATCTTGTATCATTATCCATGCCGTCTCGTACTGTACCCTGATCCTTTTTTTTTCGAAATATCACGCTCCGTTTTTCAGTCTTCAATATTTCGATATTCAACCAAGTGTGTGCAACGGACATAAGCAATTAATAAGATTTAAGGGCATAGAGTGAATGCAAGAAATAAACCGTTCCGCAAGCGGAAAAGCAAAGAGACGTAGGACAACGTTGCGAGGGACGTCACAAGAGACAGACAGCGTAAGGGGAGCGACGTGACGAGGTGTGTAACGAGACCTCGTTGCGAGTGACATCAGCTGGTGGGATATTGTGCAAAAGAAAGAAGGAAAAAAAAAACTTGGGACTGTTCAATGCTGTGATGGACGATAGCAATAGATAATAGCAGATAAACGCAATGGACGTGTGGAATGACTCAGAATGGGTGGGTATGAATGGGATGTGAGGAAAAGGACAGAAAATATGACAGGTTGAAAGCGGGGGTAAAATGTGTGTAAACCAAGACATGACGCAATCATAGTAAACATAACTCGGACGATCATTAGAGGCAATATGTGGTGAATAACAAGAGTCGGGTGGTTCGGCAGGGAAAGGAATAAGACGGAATGGACGGGCACGATCAAACGACAATGGTCCGCGACAACCTTCTCGAGGCTGTCTTTCCAGGGACCATGGCCTTCATCGCGCGGCGGACAAAAGTAGGTTTGTTTTCGTCCTTGGATGTGCGGGAAGAACTTGTGTTCGTGCCTTGACCAGCAGTGAAAAACCCAAATTCATCGATCGACGTCGACCGCCTCCAGGCATCTTCGCTGGAGACGGGTAGAAGCATCGCACGCTTGTTCGTCCCGAATACGCCGAATCCACGGGCATGACTAGCCTTGGCATGCTCAGCAGTGCTCATGGTGTTATGCACAGGCTTGAGGTTGTCTGATTGGTAACCTTTCCCGACACGCTTAACACCGGACGTGGCCATTAGGAATCGGTCATAGGCACCTTCCAGGTGTCGTCTGTCGGGAGACTCAAGAACGACTGGCTCGCCCGACTTGCGCGGAGGGTAAGGTTCGACGTGGTATGGAGACGAGTCCAAGTCGTCGAATTGTATAGAACGACCACGGGTTATTTGAGGTGTAGTCGCGGAATCCTCTGTGAACCTCGGCGAAAGAGGAGGTGCAACAAAGAGGCTTCTGTCGAGAACAGCCGACAACCTTTGCGAGGGGGAGGACACAGGAGCTGTAAATGTGCGGCGAATCCATCAGCGCACAACGCTTAATTGAAGCGTACAGTACTGCTCACCCCTGTTGAGCTCCGACTCCAATTTCGACACATCTTGAATATGCCTATCCAAATTACTTTGAGACTTGGATTTCTCCCTCCGTTTCGATGGACTGCCGTCAAAAATGCCACTCGCCGTTGGACCAGTCGTTGTTTGCGCAGGCGATCTGGTCGAGATTGTCGCGCGGCGTCGGCGTGGAGTTTGCATGATCGCACTGATCGAAGGGAGTCCAGGCACCGACTCTGGAGCATGGATGTACGAGAAAGACGTGCTCGGATCTTCCCCACGAGATTGTGCTGGTGAAAGTGGTGCATCCGGATCCGTAGACACGGCGAAAATTTCGTTAGCTGGAAGGAGACGTCTTGGGAGACGTGAAGAGCGACTCGCGTTGAACGAGTTATTATTGATGTTGTTTTGAATTCCTGGCATCGGAGTGTTCAGTGTGCCATGGTACTGTGAGGAGGAACGGGAAAGGGGTGCAAGCGGAAGCGGAGCAGGAGTTGTGACACTCGTAGAAGCAAAGTTCTGGCAAGTTTCTTCGACCACCTCTGTTTTCGCAACGGATCAACCAACCACTCCTCTAGCTAAACACGCCAGGACTTACTCTCGACGCTTTGAATCCACAAGTTCATACGATCAAGTGCGACCTCATGTTCGGGTCGGATGTTCTCCCAACTAAATCTCCCTTCTTCACCAGACCGTCGCTGCTCAAAATCAATAGGTTCAGGAGAGGCACACCAGACCGGTGTAGCGCGACCCGTAAGTTGGGCCAGGGTAGAGGACTTGTAGAAGCGCATGCCCTTGTCTGAGGAGCACGATCCATAATCAAGTCAAGGCAGATAGGGAACAAAAATGCCTACCAATGGAAGCCTTGACACTATGCTTCAACGAGCTCAATCCCGACTCGCTGTTCCTGCGCACTTCTACGGGCAATCCAATATCAGTCACAGAGTCGTTCTTGACTTGACTCTCTTCAGACAGATGTTTCCCCACACTTTGATTGCGCCCAAGTGCGGTGATGGACCCGTTCCGCGACGACAGTATCTGAGCCGACGCGCGCACACCGATCTTCGCGACCTCAATCCGGCTCCTTTCCAAATTTGACGAGGAAGAAGATATCGTTGTCGCCGTTTGTGTGGTAGTGGGTCTTTCGCCCTCGACGTTAGCAGCCACTTCCTTCGGTTTCTCGACTTCAACAGGAAGTTTGTGCTTAGCTGGAGTAGACGCGGCTTCGGCAATAACCTCTGCTTCTACCTTGGAATCGTCTTCTTCAGAAGAATCCGAGCCAGTGGTTGTCCGAGTGAGAATCGTAGAGCCATTATCACCGTGACCGTCAGCGCTTGAATCAGTCAACCTATTCATCTCCCTCAATCGTTCGCGTTCCCTTTCCCAGTCCATCATCCGGTCTCTGACACTTCCTTTCGTAACCGTCGTCATGCCGGACAAATTGGCCGCCAGCAAGATCGACGTCGTAGAGGCGTCTTGCTTCTTCACGGGGGTTTTGGGACTAAGAGGAGTGGCCCCGGAAAGTCCGTTAGGCACACGCACGTCCTTGCAAGAGGCATGAACCGGAGTAGGCAGACCCTCATTCTCCTTGTTGTCCTTCTGCGCCGTTGTGCGACCCCTCGTATTCTCCTTTCCTTTGTCCTTTTTCTCCCCACCACGCTTCACCGGACGCCCGACACCGTGTGCACCCAGATCAACGTTCCGAGCGAACCCTGTGAGATCTACGAGCACACCAGCGCGGCCACGCACCCGGGGAGGCTTCCCCGACAATTGTTTCGAAGTCTGGGGAGGAGCCTGGCAAGAAACGGTGCGCATAGGTGTCTGGGGAACGCTCCGCGGAGTCAGGGGGTGAGTAGGTGCGTGGGTGCGTGTGTGGTTTGCTTCGGGGGTCTGAAGATGTGAGAAATGAGAAAGTGCGTGTTTCTTCTCCGTGGTCACCACTGGTCCCGATGGAACAGATAACTCCTTCATAACACCAGATATCGAAGTGAGGCGGGGAGAAGGTTGCCGAGGTCCACGGGGACGTCTCATCGAAGAATTCGAGTTGAACGAGATCAAGGTTTGCGGCTGGGGTGCGTTCTCCCGGCCTTTACGAACACTGGCATCTCTCTCCTCGTCGGATTCCGTTTCCACACTGATTTGGCGTTGAGGCTTGACGATGGGTGAGGCTTGGACAGTTGACAATTTTCTCGTGCGTTCCGCAGTAGAAATACCAGGAGGTGCGCGTAATTTGGGTTGGGACTTTGCTCGTGAATGGGCCCTGGTGCGTACCGCGAGCGAGATGGAGGTAGGAGATGATTGTTCCACGACAGCACGACGGTTCGACGCCATTAGTGCGTCTGATGGTAATTCGGGTGCCCGGGATGGGGACGCTAACGATGTTACTGATGCAACCCCCGGTGTAGATTCTGCCCTCGATACTGGCCGTGAAATAACCCCTGTTCTCGATGCAGGCCGCGACGCGGATTCCGTCTTTGAAGCTAGTCGCGACGCAGATGATCGTGGCGTAGGCCTTGATGCTGACCATGGAAGAGATATGTCAAAAAGACGCGACAGTGAAGGCTCTTTCTCCTTGTCCTTGTCCTTCAAGGGGTCCCGGAAAGAATTGAACAACGAAGACGCGTGCGCGCTGGACGATACTGCCGCCGATGCTGCTTTCCCTGCGAAATGCGTTTGAACAAGAGACATGAACGATATTATGAGTAACCTACTGTGCCCGTGAGCAGGTGTTACTGGGTTCACGTCCCAATAAACATCACCCGTTACCTCCGCGGCTGTACACCGCAGGTCCGCATTGGGGACAATCATGCGTTTCAGAAGACGTTCGACAGGTTGGGACATGGAATATTTTCCAACCCATTTCCCCCGCATCTACGTCACGCCGTTACAAAGGTACGGTGTGAAGGCAGAGTAGGGGCACGTACGGTCCGATGCCAGTATTTCTCCAAGTCTTCCTTCTTTTCGAAGACCTCGCCTTCCTCGTATTCGAAAGGGGTGCGACCAACGAGAATTTCAAAGAAAGTTACTCCGAGAGACCAAATGTCGGATTTCCTGGTGTCGTGAGGGAGTCCACGAGCACGCTCAGGGGAGAGATACTGGAAGAACGTTCATGTGAAGTAGACAAGGCGGATGAAAGGTGACATACCTCGGGTGTACCATACGTCAAGTTACTGTGAAAGGCTTTGGGAGAACTCAGATCATACTTTTCAGCAAATCCGAAATCGACGAGAACAGGGATGTTAGCGGGAGAGAGGAGAATATTGGCCGGCCTGGGAGAAGAGTGTTGAGTATTACATTGAATTACAACGAAGATGGTGTGCACGTACTTGATATCGTTGTGTACGACACCCCTGGAGTGTAGGAAATGAACACCAGAAAGAAGTGATTTAAACCACTTCTTTGCGCGTGACTCTGATACTTCTACAGGAACAAGGGTGGGGAGGTATGCCCTAGTAACGCGGATGAGTTGAACGAGCAAGGCAAGGACGAAGACGAAGACCGACATTGTGATGAGCGCATAGGAGGGGGTAATTATGAACGAATGAAAGGGTACGATGGATGGATGTGGGTCGTTCTTGAATGATCTAACGATCTTCATTTCATTCCATCTAACATGTCGGTGGAGGTCAGGCGAGTCGGACGGAGATCGGGAGAGCAACATACAATGAGCGTACTCTGGCAGCTGTGGTGGAGGTTTTGGAGCGGTGAACGAGCTTCACCGCGACCTCGATATCCTTTACATTGCCAGAGGAAGACTTTGGGCGGCAGAGCCATACACTGCCCCAGTTTCCAAAACCGATCTGAAGCGGTGAGGGTGAGCAGAAGGGAAGAGCTTCCAGGATGAACGGGCTACTTCTTTGACAAAGTGAAGACGTTCGGCAAGGAGGTGGTCGGAGAGGGAGAAGACGTCGGATACTTCTGGAGAGGAGTCCATGATGCTGTGAGGACGTTAGGTCAACTAATACAAGTACAGTGCAAAGATAAATGGCAAGCCCAGACGACCACACTCGGCTCGCTGTCAGAGCCTGCAGTCGATCAATCATTCGAACTAGGAACAAACATCGCCAAACAACGCGTACGAACCGTGGGAAGAAACGCGTAGTGTCACGCCGGTCACGACCACGAGGATACCACACCCATCACACGTGTCAAACATGCTGCGCCTTGGGAGGAACTTCTGTGCAGTCATAGTAACGAATGGCACCGCTTGCGCAAGCTCTCCAGGTCTCGCTTCAATCCAAAGGTGAAGATGGTACCTTTTATTACCATTGCGAGCTTGATCCCAGCTGGGCCGTCGGAGCGTGAGTACGCTCACGTTCACAATGGATTCATGATCTTACTTTATTCAGTATCCCGCAAGGAGGTAGGCATTTTGGATGTCATGATTTCGTTGACCGAGTATCGTTGGAATGTCTTAGGCTACTCCTTGGGTGTCATTGTTGAAGCCTGCATCCACCATCAGTCCGGTTCCTCTCACGCAGACCCCATCCACATCAGCGCACATTTCCTTCGGGCCACCAACATTGGCGTCGGTAAAGTGCAGGTGAAGCTGCTCAAATCTGGCAAGACTTTCACCAATATTCTTGCAGAACTCGTGCAGCAGGTCGGTGGTGCATTCATGTGGCTTTGCGCTGCCTCTCCTTCGTCGCCTCAATTGACGTTTCTCAAACCTCAAGGGGACCACAAGGCTAACGGCTCATCTTCTCTTCGGCGATCTTTCTCCGTCGCAACCTGGCCAAGGTCAAAGGGTCTTGGCACCGCCATCTCCTTATGCACGTCGTGTGCCGCTGTATTCCCACCCGAGCACAGTTTCTTACGATGGGCTCAGACCTCTGTGGATGAGAAAGATGGAGACTCAGATGGCTGTCGACGCCGTCTTGCTGAACCGCAACGATCCGAGCAGCGCAGTGAGAACGACGACCGAATCGGTTGGAGGTGGCGGCGTCGAGTGGGGCGCTTGGTGTGAGCTGGCTCACAAGGACGATAAGCTTACAACGTCGTCTATGCCGTTCTTTTGTGATTCGTTCCTCAACTTGCCGTATTTGCTCCCCGAAAGTGAGCCAGGTAGCGTGGGGAGGAAGATTGGGTCAGTATCCTCCCAGGTAGAAATAACATATTGATTGAAATGCCCCTTATAGTTGGTTTCCTACCATCACAATGACAGTAGAGTTTAAGGCCAGGATACCATCATCCGACAACTATTCAACTCGCACGGTTGGTTTGTACAGTGAATCTCGGTTCATGAATGATCCAGAAGGACGCCATAATGCGAGGGTGGAGGTTTGGACGGCACCTTCTCAACTTGGTCAGGGAGACGTCGCTAAAGGATGGAGGGATCATCAATATTGCATTGCTGTAGCTGACCAAATGGCGTTGATGCTCCCCATAGAGCTGAATATTCGGCAGGGAACCAAGGGTTCTGCCAAGCTTTGAATTGGTGGACGTCCCCAACGTTGATCTCGGCATATATCCGCGATAGGGATTATTTATCTTTATCACCAATGAGTTACCCGGCATGTTCTAGCGTTCATTAAGCAACTTTTGTTTAGATCATAAACCATGTACGAGTGGGTATTTATGTCCCTTTCAATAGACCATAAGGACGCGAATATGCCATCACCGGGTGCTTCTATCGCCGGAGTTCTGTGTTGTGAGAGCTTGCACACGACTCTGCTAGCTGGGACTCTGGGAGATTCCAGTGGGGATACCTCGGACTAGCTACGCGTGTCCCGACACCTAATGTGGAACCTTCAAACCAATGTACCATTGACCTCCATTCGGCAGATCTGAGGCCTAAGTATAGCCATGTCCTACTTATTCCATCACCACTTCGACGATTTGTTTTGTCATCGCTTCGCCGCACCGTGCTCGTTTCCGAACCTACGCCGCGCAGCAATAATTGCCTACTACAGAAATGGAATCGATCATCGTTATCACGCGACTCTCGACTCTTGAGCATGGCCGACGCACCGCGCGATAACTTTGTCCATGCTATGTTTGCCACGACGACTGGTCACTCCCTTTATGGGCGCCTGCCCTCGAACCAGGCCGTTCGTACACCACCCAAGCCTTGGTTAATCTCTCTCGAGCCGAACCACCCGTCACCTGGTAGCGACTTCCGCTAATGGCGAAGTTCATCGCTCTGCGGTGGAAGAATCTCCCTTTCTCAGACAGTGTCTTTCGGTTCTCCTGCTCGACAAAGATCTGTGAGAACCCAGTTCGAGGTTGTCCTGTCAACCCAGGTTCGCGCCTCCCCTCTGGAGTGATACACGTCGGCCAGGGCGATATCGGTCCCCACTCAGATGGGGTGCCTCTGGACGTATAAAGGATTCCTTGCTCCAGACGAGATTTACTACCCTCCTCACTCACTTCGTTCCGTCACTCGGACGAGTCGGACCATTGCGTCAACACACAGTCATGTCCAGAGTCGTTATAAATTCTGTTCACTTTGCGACCCGTCTCCGAGCAACATTCGGAGCGAGGGAGCTTCTTGAACGTGATCGCAAACGTGCAGCCAAGTTCCTCGCTGGCTTATCGCCGCATGGACCTACCAAGGCCTTCAAGCAGAGGGCCATTTCTAATACTACTAGTGGTGATAGCATCGATGTGACAGATTCCGGTGAGTTGCGAGACTAATTGGTCCTGTCTCCAAAGTGTATTGAAGCGGCGATAGGGGTGACATACACGATACCCGTTGGTGTTGGGAGTCCCCCGACCCAATACAACCTTCTCATTGATACCGGTAGGGTTTGTTCAAGATGGCCCCCGCCGGATGATCCCAACACCACCTATAGGAAGTTCCAACACTTGGGTTGGCGCGGGTACACCATACAACCCAACGAGCACCAGCCAAGACACTGGCAACACGGTCGTGAGTCCGCTCTTGCCAATGAAGTGACGTTGATATTGGCTTGATACACTCGGCTGCAGAACGTCAGCTATGGCTCTGGGACAATGTCCGGAAAAGAATGTTGGCATTTTCATTTCGTTGCACAGGTCACACGGAACTCACTGTAGTGCAGACATCGACACGGTGACCTTGAAAGAAAACCTTGTGATCGGGAACCAATCGATCGGCGTTGCTTCATCCGCACAAGGTTTCAACGACGTGGATGGCATTCTTGGGTGGGTAACCCGGCCAGAGAAACCAGGCAGTGGCGGATTGACAAGTGAATCACAGGGTCGGCCCAGTTGATCTGACGCAAGGCACTGTTTCGAACACCACTGAGGTGCCAACGGTAACGGACAACCTCTATGCGCAAGGGTCGATCTCAGCAAACTCGTTGGGTATTTTCTATGAACCCTCGTCGACTATCAATGTCGCAAACGGCGAGCTAACCTTTGGAGGAGTTGATAGCACCAAGTGAATTATCTCACAGCCTTATCTCTCCAACCAAAGTTCATCGAAAACATCAGATGCACCAGTGTGATCAACTATGTGCCAATCACACGGACCTCTCCCGCTTCGAAAGTGAGTAAAATCTGTTGGGATGCAACGACTAACCTCATTTGCACGCTATCATAGTACTGGGGAATCGATCAATCGGTATCTTACGGAAATAACACCACCCTCCTGCAGACTACTGCCGGTATCGTTGACACGGGCACCACACTTTTGCTCCTTGCCACGGACGCCTTCCAGGCCTACCAGCAGGCGACAGGAGCGACTTTGGACCAGTGGGGTACCCTTACATTATCGCAGAGCGGCAATCACTTAAATAAACGGGTAACAGGACCACCGGCTTGCTTGCAATTACGCAACAGCAGTACGAGAAACTTCAGAGCATATATTTCAATATCAGCGGCGTATGTTTTCTACCGCCAGTCCTCGAACAATTGACTGAGATCGTTCGGATAGGTGACATACGAGCTGACACCGAATGCCCAAATTTGGCCCCGTGCGCTCAACTCGGTGCTCGGAGGCCAAGAGGGCCAGATTTATCTAATCACTTCTGATCTCGGATCGCAGAGCGGATCTGGTCTCGACTTTATCAGTAGGTCGTTTGCAGGCTGTGGTGAATGGTATTCGCTCACGTGAGACATGTAACAGACGGGTTCGGGTGGTTGCAGCGTTTCTACTCAGTGTTTGACACTGGCAATGGCAAAGTTGGACTTGCCACGACCCCGTACACTGACGCCGAGACTAACTAGGCTTGTCAAGAATGACTAATGCACACTCATGGATTCTTGGTATGACTCTCCATGTATCAGATATGTACCTGCTTTTTGAACGGACCTCGTTTTTGATCCACATCGGAAGTATTTGTGTTGGAGGTGCCTATGTGAGCCTGTGTGTGCTTTTTCTGCGGTACGCGACGACGGACATTCCTATGTCAAGCACTACTTGCATTGCCAATAGACACAGTAAGCCATGACGTCACGGAAGGAATCCAACTCCTGGCCGCGCACATATAAAATGCACCCTCAACCTCGTCGATCGTCCCCACTCCTGTCTGCACGATGTCGCAGTTGATGCCCCCCGTTCCCAAACCCAAGTCCCGCCTCGCTCGTTACCGCGTCCTGTCGCCCCATGCCTCGGTTCACGTCTCGCCGCTCCAACTCGGTGCGATGAGCATTGGGGATAAATGGCAGAAGTTTATGGGGAGCACGGACAAGGAATCGTCCTTCAAGCTTCTGGATGCCTTTTATGAAGCCGGCGGGAATTTCATCGACACTGCAAACAATTAGCAAGTGTCTCGTGACCCCATGGCTTTTGCACCACCCTGACGTTTCGTCTTAGCCAAGCTCAGAGATCGGAAGAATTCATTGGCGAATGGGCTGAAGAGCGTGGGATTAGAGATCAGCTTGTCCTTGCGACCAAGGTCAGTGCCATGTGCCTTTGAACAACGTCATGCTGATCCATTGTCAAGTACTCGTCAAATTACATGCAAGGGGAGGCCGAAGTGCAGCAACAGGGGCTGTACACAGGAAACAGTGTGAAATCGATGCACGTTAGCGTCGAAGCGAGCTTGAAGAAACTAAAGACTTCGTACATCGACATCCTCTATGTCCACTGGTGGGACTGGGAGACTTCCGTTGAAGAAGTGATGAATGGCCTTCACACACTCGTTCAACAAGGAAAGGTGCTCTACTTGGTACGCGCCGAAAACATCCTTGACGTTCCTCATTATTTTGACTCGTTTCGGTGTATAGGGTATTTCCGATACCCCGGCATGGGTAGTTTCGCAGGCGAATCAGTACGCTCGTGATCACGGTAAGACCCCCTTCGTGGTCTACCAAGGCCTCTGGAATGTCATGGATCGCTCTTTCGAACGAGACATCATTCCCATGTGCAAGGCCCATGGTATGTTCTAAATTGTGGCCAGTGCTTTACTTGTCTTGGTTCACAATGGCCTAAAGGCATGGCCATCGCCCCGTGGGGTGTACTGGCAGGCGGCAAGCTTCGCACCGACGAGGAAGAAGAGCGGCGTGCTCAGTCGGGCGAAAAGGGGCGTGTGGCTTTTGATACGGAATGGAAGCGAAACGACAATGAAAAGGCCATGAGCGCAGCATTGGAGAAGGTCGCCAAAGAAGTTGGCGCTAAGCAAATCACCGCGGTGGCGATTGCATATGTCATGCAGAAGGCACCTTATGTGTTCCCAATCATCGGAGGGCGGAAGGTGGAACACTTGCAGGCTAACCTTGAAGCGCTGGAGATTGTTCTCACTCCCGAGCACATCAAGTACCTAGAGAGTGTCATTCCTTTCGACCTTGGTTTCCCGATGACGTTGATTGTGAGTCATTCGTATTCCTTCATCCACTTCTTTTTAACCATTTTTCGTATGCAGGGAGTTGGCACTGGTTACAGTTTTATGATGGATTCGGCTGCTTACCTTGAGAAGCAACCTAGTGTTCGAGCGATTTTGCCAGACTCCACTTGAGCCCGAAATCGCATGGAGTGTAAGGTGTGAAGCACACGAAGGTTATCGTGGTTATCAGTACGTTGAATGTAGCATGTCTACCGAGTGTATTTTTACTTATGGTGATCGAGAATTGATGCATAAACTATAAACAAGACTGATAGTACGTACTACATACTAAGTATACAATCAACGTGCCAGTCATCTCCGACTTGAAGTTCGGCATAGTATTGGCCCTATGATATCGAGTGGCGACTTCAAGTTCTTCAACTATATTACTCCAGGTCCAAAGCTGAAGAGAACACCGACTCATCAATATTGTTCAGCGGACGCACCAAAAGCAAAATCTCCTCGAATTGGGTGTCTGAGCATGATGCAGGTCCAGTGAGCCTTTCAAACTAAGAGTCTGTGACAGGACGATCGATCTCTTTCCCAGAGTCGGACCAGGGTGCATGTATGCAAATTTGGACGGAATTAGTAGTAACCGGAGGAGGCAGTCCCGAACACGTAGGTAGTACTGGACCAAGCAACTTAATCAACTACCCCCAGAGACTTCCTTCGGGCCCACTAAACTTGGTAACAACTTTAGGAGTTACTATCATGAGAAGAGCCCCCCTCGGAGTCGCTGATGATAGCGGGTTTCCACTGCGCGATCCAATCGGGACTGTGAACAGTTACCCGGGTATACCGGTGAACTCACGGTGTGTGATTGGCCCAGTGGGGTCAGGGACGTCGGTAAGAGTGTCAATTGATACCGTTATCGCTTCCTCCGAATCAATAAGTATCATGCACAGTCACAATACAGCTTCGCCTCGGCAAACTTTGGGCCCACACCTAACCCTTTCTTACTCCGTCCCATTTTCATGTAGGAGGAATGTCTGTTGTTGCAGTGGAATCGTACCTGCAGATATCAGAGGTAAATTCCCCTCCGTACTGGAACTATCTCTAATCGATCTGATCCCTGGTCTTAATTCCTATAGTGCGGTATCGGTAAGAGACCCCAGAAGTCTGTCCAAGCGCCAGCTGAAATGATTGTGGGTTGATGTCGTAGTCGCCGCTGCAGCGCTGCTGGTAGGCCAAATGCCGCTACGTCTCCATATCCGAGTCCTCACCGACTGATTGTGTTCTAGGCTTTCGACTACTGCCTCACGTTCGGACAAGAGGTAAGTCAACGATAATACTGCTTGGTCTGGTTTCGTCGCAGACTTCGTTTTCACAAAGGTTGAATGGCTGTATGGCATGAGGTGGACGGCAGCAAGAATCCACTTTGCAAGTTCGCGTTATCTGCCTTTCGTTGCAATTGCCTTGGCGATTCCCAGTATGTTTTCGGCGCGACTCTTTTCGACGTGCTTGGTGGATCTAAAGCCCTCCCCTTTTAAGCATCCCGTGTCCTAAGCCCTTCAGAAACGAGCTATGTAAGGCCACTGTTCGCATCGCCCGATCAGCAGGTTTACCTGGGGTTCTAGTGTGGTCCCCTTGGAATGGCAACAAACGGTCAGCTATCTGCTCATCTCGTCAATCACCTTTTCACGTCATCTTCCAGCGGTGTACTACCTGTGCATTGTCCTTGCAGAAGGTGAGAAGATGTTATCCTGGTATAATAGGAAGTATAATCCAACTCTCGAGTAACAGCGATGCTTATCGTACGGACATACGCATTCTGGAAGCGTGACAGGAAAATCCTCATCGGAATGTGTACATTTGGAGTAGTACGTGCTTCTGTGTACGCGTTTCTCCTACCCTGATTGACATTGCTGTGAGGTGTGTATACTGGTCGCCATTGTTGTCTCACAGACTATTGCTTCCCAACCTACCACCAGTATGTCCTATCCCGGTACATCAATCTATTGATTTTGGCTTAGTCTACTTCACAGCGGTTTACAAGTCTCTCAATTGCCTTGGGGTAGAAAGTTCAGTAGCTACGGCGATCCAATACATCTGTCTGATACTCTATGAGATGGGTAAGCTTTCAATGCTTCTAATTTGATGCAGGTGTTCCGAGGCGTTCCACCCTTTCAGGTGTGCTAGGCTTGAACTGCATTGCATTCCGGAGGATGAACCGACAAAATTCTCCCGGTCGATTGATCACGACACTATATCGTGATGGGGTTATGTACGTGGCAGCTATCCTGGGTAAGTGTTATTCATACTGCATCCTCTATAGTTGTGATGATTTGAAAAGCATTTTCTGTAATCAATGCTACTATTACACTGGCTACGCCTGTGAGTTTCCGTACCCAGTGTTCCGAGTTACATTTAATCCAAGAAACATAGATCCAATACTCTGATATACTCAATTCGTGGGTCTCTTCTCAGGAGACGTCGAACCCTTGCCTTGCTGACGTCTAGTATCTTGTAGCCCTCAGATGGTCATGCACAGCATTCTTGCTTCACGCATTTTCTTTAACCTCAGGGAGACAGCTCGACGAGAGCAAATAAACACACTCCCGACTACCCTCACGGTGTTTCATGCAGCACCTCAAGGGTCCAGTGGGCTCAGTAGCTCTTTGGGGAACTCGAACACCAGTGATGGGATTGATCCTACTCAAAGGATGGATACAACACGAGTGATAGACATCACCAGGGAACCTGTGGTTCAGGGCTAGAGCTACATATAGGCTGAAGGCGCAGTGCACCATACGTGTCTCTTATTACATGCTTTTTGTTGTATTTTTATTTCTTCATCGTGTGCCTTGGTTTCTCTCTCTCATTTTGTACTGATCTTACTACATGATTGAATCTGTGCTTAATTTCCTTTGCAAAATTTCCTGCTTGTTTCAGCGCTGTCTCCGATACACTTAAGTCGGACTGTAGTGTACTGGAGAAAATGATTCGACTACTTCACCTATTTTGGCATGCGGAACCCAAGATGGTGAGGCACTTTGATCTAGCATTGGCAGCAACCAGTACCATGGTGCGCGTGTTGGGGCACCATCATGCGGTGGCGCCTACACTAATCATGTTTCTCGTCTCCTATTGGCAGTGTTAACCGCCGTCGGGCAAGCACGGAGGAACACTCACTGCCTTCCGGGTGTCACCTGCGTCTCATTGTACATGTGCCCTCTCAATCTCGGTCTCTTCAGGTCCCAAGGCAGTCCTCGTTTCCGAGTTGTTCCTACGAGTCTCACAGCGAGTTCGCATAAAAGGCCAGTCATCGAGTCCTCCCCAGTCCCATCATCTTTTCAAATCCCCACTCGCTGGTCCTCCAAATATAACAAAGTATGGCTGATGACCGTAGTGATAACCCAAAGGGTAAAACATTGGCTTCCAATGATTTCCTAGGTAAGTCATGTTTTCCTCCGTACTTCGACCTTGTCTGAAAGAAGTCGTGCAGTCGATTTCATGATGGGGGGTACTGCTGCGGCAATCTCGAAGACTGCCGCCGCACCCATCGAGCGTGTAAAGTTGATGATACAGAATCAGGGAGCTATGATGACGGCTGGCCGCCTGAGCTCTCCGTATCGTGGCGTGACGGATTGCTTTAGAAGAACCTATGCGGAAGAAGGACTCTTGAGCTGTGCGCTACTACGTCTTTCAACCAATCCGACGTGCTCAGCGTGCTAGTTTGGAGGGGCAATGGTGCCAATATTTTGAGGTACTTTCCCACGCAGGCATTGAACTTCGCCTTCAAGGATGAATTCAAGAGGAGATTTGGCTACAAAAAGTCGGAAGGGTATGGGCTTTGGGTCTTTGGTGAGTGCCCGAGGATGGATATTCGGCGATCGGAGTTGACTCTATTGTCATAGGGAATGTTGCCAGTGGTGCCGCCGCCGGGGCGTCGTCCGCTGTCTTTGTGTATTCCCTTGACTAGTATGCTTTGCTGCTCTGTCCATCTATTCTCACATGACCTTTGCGATCAGTGCTCGGACACGGTTGTCTGCTGACGGGAAGAGCGCCGCCAAGGGAGGACAGCGTCAGTTTGCCGGGATCATAGACGTATATAGACAGACACTCCGCACGGACGGAATTCTTGGCCTATACAGAGGTTTTGTTCCCAATATCCTCGGTATCATCGTCTACCGAGGGCTGTAGTAAGTACGTGCCTCGCTTATTTCCACGCTGAGGACAAACATGCCTTTTCGTCTAGCTTTGGAGGTTATGATACCATTAGGGATACCTTCCTTGTCGGGGACCTCCAGGGCAATTTCCTAGCGTCTTTCGCCGCAGGTTGGGCTTGCACCACAGTCAGTGAAGGTTCTGCAGATGTCGTTGTGCTATCTGTTGAGCAATTTTGTAGGGTGCTGCACTTGCGTCTTATCCTATGGACACGATCCGGCGTCGTATGATGATGACGTCGGGAGAAAAGGCAAGAGTTGCCTTTGTCAGCGGGCTGGATACTATCTCACATTATTCTCGCCAGGTTCAATACAAGTCTTTCATCGACGCGACCAGGCAAATTGTTGCGAAAGAAGGCGCAAAGGCCTTGTTCAGTATGTGCCAAACACTTTTTGGGCAGTATCGGATCTGATCTCTCGCGAAAGGTGGAGCTGGTGCGAACATCCTGCGCGGAATTGCTGCAGCTGGTGCCCTGTCCCTGTATGATCAGTGAGTGTCGACTTGCGATTTCTATTACTTACCAGCTCATCCCTCGAAGATTCCAAGCGCTTGCTTGGGGCCGTGTCTACCAAGCAGGTTCTGGGTAAGCCATTTGGGAGTGGGACGAATCCTTTTGGGTGCCTAGACAGCCAAGCTTTTCATCAAGCACTTCTCTCGCTGGCTATAGCTACCTGTATAGTTACTTTTCAGTGACTCCCATGGCGCCAAGAACGAAAAGTGAGAACTGGTACCCTAGATGAGGTTGTGTTTTAATGTCATATATGACCCGTTCATGTGCATCTTCTCGTTCACATTGACGGAGCATGTCTCCTTGAAGTTGCGATTGCGCTAACAAGTTGACTTGCAAAGGCAATGGGGTGCCTCACCAATGGCGAGCCACGTATTCCGCCAGTGATCGGCAGCGGCCAGGCCAACCGGTCCGGGATGTTCTGAACCGCCCATCCTTGAGGCAAATACTAGTAGAGTCATCGAATGTACCAGGTGTTACTGAGCTGTACACGAGTGGCGTTCTTCGTCTGACGCCAACAGGTTGCCGGTCGGAAGTCACTGCAGGGAGGTTCAGGAGTTGTTTACAGGTGTTACTCCTACCAACGCCCAATCTCACACCAAGTATAGATGGGTACGCATGTATCATTCGCCAATACCGTACCATGTAGACGTTCCGCAGTCTGGGCCACTCAAGAGGAAGCTAGATTTTACACTTTCGGACGAAGAGCTGGTTGGTGATTCAGTAGGTGATGATCATGGTTACATGCGTCGTTCTCATCGTCGCTCATCTCAGGCTGAACCGTGCTTGCTCGTAGACTCTCAGATCCTCGACATTGACATTTCCCGGTATATCAATGACGAAGTCAATCTGGAGGTCGCCATTCGTGATCGGCTTGCGACTACCATTCAAGGTCGTATCCAATGGACACTCCAAATGTTGGACGCACTGTCGAATGTTCAAGTGCCACATGATCAACTTTTGGACGGGGATGATTTCCAAGATGCTGCACTCGATGCTCTTGATGCGTTGGAAGCACCCTCTTCGTTTATATTCGACGTCGGATTTCCCGAAGAGCGAAGTCCATCTCCCTCATTCTCTCCCACAGTGCCAAATCAACCTGCGTTCCAGCGCGTGCCAAAAACACGTTCTTCCCGGACCCCTAAACCGTCTCAGCAGAAGAAACATCTGTACATACAGTTGCCTTTCAGCACGTCTGATAGTCAGTTCGCGATTCTTGCCTGTCCAACCTGTAGTCGAACACAATTCACTACTCTTCAGGGGCTCCTCAATCATGCACGATTGGCCCATGGCGTCGAGTGGGCAAGCCATGACGCATGCATTACGGCCTGCGCTGTCTCTATTTCTGCGGACGCTCAGAACTGGGAGACGTACGAGAGAGACGGCGTAGAGGTGCCTTGGGGTGGCAGCGTTGTTGGGCTACGTCGGCTATTCGAACGAGCGGTAGGTGTCGAAGGTGTTTTACCCACCTCTCCGTCGGCACATGTCATGTCGGACGCTCTTTTGGAACACTCAGTGACACCAAGCACTCTATTATCGCGAACCCTTGGTCTTCATGCAGACTCTCCTGCCCTTGCACAATTCCTTGGTCGTGCTCCCAAACGTCGTTGCATCCACGTTTACGATGAAGATCAGCACGTCGATATTATGACTCTCGACGGGACAAGTTCGCGGACGGACGGACTTGTTCCCGAAGAACCAGCACAGCCCAAGAAAGGTTTCTGCATGCGCTATCCGCACAGAAACACCGCTCGAGGGGACCTCGATCTCGTAGTCGACGTCAACCCAGGAGCGGAGGCTATAAATGCAGACAACGCCTCAATTCCTGCGATCATCCCAGCTGGCACAACTGCATCCCGCTTCCATATCATGGCGCGCATCCGTCTCGAGGACCGCAGTCTATTCCTGAAAGAAGGTGAACCCATTGTGGTACCCATTGCTGCGCAGTACTCATGCACGCAGACCTACGTACCCAGTTAGGCATTACCGATCAGTATCGCTGGATGCTAGGAGTCACAGCGCCGTCTTATGTACGTTCCTTGTTTTTCAGTGGTGCCTGGATACTGAGCTAAGTAGTCACTCCCGTTATCATCGTTCCTGACCTGCGTCACGGTCGTACCGCCAAGGACGGTATCACCCGTGTTTCTCACCGTCCAGCAGCAACCTTTTGCGGTTGTTGGTACTGCAAATGAACCCTTTATGGCCAAGGTCATTTTTGAATGGGCTGGCGGCGGAAAAATGGAAGTTGAGCATTGGGTCGAAGTATGTAACCACATCACAGATCCCATATCTGTACCTTATCCTAACGTGGAATCGTAACTTACCGACCTTATCTAGCTTGATCAATCTAGATCTTACACCTCTGTTTTCGGGTTAGAACAATTACTGGACGTAGAGCTCGATCGAAATACACCATTACTTCCTGTTCCCAATGGGAGCCCTCCTCCGCTACCGTCCCTTGATCGGCAGCTTATATTCGACCCTTCCCTGCACAACACAACGCAGACCGACCCAGAGCGTGGAGACACTCCGACGATCAGGGAAGAATGTGGGTGACATCATGTTTCTCAAGTATAGAAACATGTTGAAATACGTGCTATGTCTTAGATTATGAACAGGTCCTACGAAGTCTCCTTCCGAGGGCACCGATGACCATGAAAGGTGCATTTCCTTTTGTTGGATGCGTTGCCTATATTAATTAAGGTACTCAGACGTCAAGCCAAGAACGACTAGCCAAGTCCCGTATAAGTTGGTTGCTAGTCCCACACACTTGTTCGCCCTCGTACCTGGGAGACGAAAAGCTATCGAGGTGCGTGGCCACAATTACTGCTATGAACCGCCCATGTTAAAACCAAACTGAAGTGGGCTCGTGCTCGCAAACTGCATGCGCTTTACGTCGACCATATGGCTTCAGTTCCACCATCCCGACGAACCGCGCTGACAGTCGGTGACGTATATATGTTTCTCGAGGATGCATCACACTTTCCTCGCCCGTCACATGCTACTGCAGAACCACTCCCTGAGCCGAAGAAAAAAGGGAGGGAGAAGGATGGGACACCGATTCTGGGTGAGGAATCCTGCCCAACTTGTGGTATCAAAAAGCGCTTGCATCCTGGATACGACATCAAGAGCGAGGAGGGTGCGGTCAATTGGACATGTGCTGTAGTTCCGACAGCGGAACAACGATATGGAACGAGTCTCCCTCTTACTAAATTGACCAAAGTTCTCACATGGCCAGATGATGGTCTCGAGCAAGCAGTACGGGGTCCTCCATTATCATCAACAAGTCCCTTTCCCAACGAAGCATCGAAGCTGTTTTTACCCCCTTGCCATCATATCCCAAGCGACCTGGTGACGCTCAATCCTCCACAATTCATTCTCGCTGTGCAGAAGGTCGCCTCCAAGCTGCGCCTTCCTGCATTCCCTGATTTTGCGCCCTATGAAGAGAATCCCACATTCCTTAGTAATAGGGAACGCACAGAACGATGTCTTGCCCCGGCAGCCCTATTATCAGCCACCCTAAAACCCTTTATCTCCACACTACTCCGATCGGCCATTGAAATCGCGAAACGGGACGCCACATCCATTGTGCCGTTAACCCAAACCAATCGGGGAAAGAGGATGAAAAAGTTAACATTCATTCTGACGCCCGGGCATATATTACGCGGGCTCCGGCTCCAATCCTCAAACACCAGGGCTGTTCCCAACGTTGCGCGAACTGCGATGAGCTGCAATCCTCAGGCGAGAGAATCCACAGCGTTGTGCCTGGCGCGGCTTGGTATCCAACTTGACTTCGGCAACGTCTTGACCGACTCGGAACCGGGTACAAGTAGTGCAGAACGTTCGATCGTACATGCGACTGTCAAAGCTGAGCCAGGGTGAGCGGGATCCATCGAGGAGGTTATCAGGATACGTCCTTGTCTCTAGTTTTGTCTGAGCACATACATACACCGATATACGGCCTGAGCTCCGTGTACGTACCTGCAGGAGAGTCGATCTACCACCAAATCTACCTCCATGATGCCCCTTACCAGGTGACAGATACGGAAAACAAGGTTTTCTGCTTACAATATGCCCTGGAGATGCCAGTGCATTTTAGCACACGGAGGTCCAGGTCACTTGTTTCCATTTCTGTGGCGGCTTTGCTACAGCTTGCTACACGAAATGATGCACTACTGAGAAGGGATGGACCACCTGCCATGGCGGGTTATATTGTATGTACTCCCCTCAAATTGAAGAATGATGGGACTCCGCTATCCACAATTACCCGTGGACCGTGGTTGGATCTTCGTAGTCTCGAACCAGACGCGTCACCATGGACGCGGCCGAATTCCGAATTCAGCGGGGTCAATGTCCTGGTCACGAAACTATTCTCACCTCGGTGGTGCTCAGGCTTGCTTGCAGAATAGCACCTTTAGAGACTCTCAATGTTTGCAGGGCTATATCGAGGAGTTCTTGCACCATTTTTCATGTTCAAAGTATGTACCTTGCTCGGTGCAGGTTTCTGATTAGCACGGCCTTGATGAATCCGCCACCTTAGGTCCTCGTTGGCGAGGCCCCACTATCGGCATTTTCCGAGTATTGTTCCGAGTCTACAAGTTCCGACGCACTATCTGAATCCGCTGTCAGTCAACCACCGGAGCTTGTCAACAACCAACTTCCGCGTCAACGCCCACCCGGTCAAGCCCCCATCGAACGCTAAGAGTTCATGATACTCGGATCCGCCACAGGCGCAGAGCCTCGTTACGCTATATCATAACCAGAGCACTCCGAGTGCCCTCGATTCGCGGCACGGGTACCTAATGATGATCCGGTTATTCCGGCGCGCGTTTCAGATGGAACGGATGGTCAGGGTCGTGCCTGCCAGAAGTTCTTCATACCGGCGAGGACTCGTAAAAGTGCCGCTGTTCACACCTTCATGATCAATTATGGTTCCTACTATGTGAAGGCTTTCATTGACAGTTTTATCAGTTTTAGCTTGGACAAGGTAACATGGGCGAATGTAACGTTAATTTCATGCTCTAGACATGGCTTAATTTCTGACGAAGTTCTCCTTTTTAAGTTCCTCGTACGTTCACATTTTCACTTGTCCACGCGACCACCGGAATCGGGAAGTATTGCCTGTTGTTGCACAGTATTCTTACGGGCACCACTCATGCAATACAATTACTCGTCGCTCACAGCCTTCTCGGGTCAACATTGATTCCAGCCACCAGCGGCTTCTCCAACTGATCATTAAATAACCGTGTAATCTGCCATAACCCATGCTTCCCTTTCTTTAGTCTGTTTCTCGGTCTTCTGGCACAAGCAATGGCTAGCCTTCCCAGTTTCGACAACACGCTTGGTGCTTTGTTCGTTGGCTTCAGCGTGTCTACAGTGTGAGTACTGTCCATGTTCACAAGATGGTTACGCCGATAATTTAACAGGGTTTATGGCATGCTGTTCGTCCAGGCGTACAATTATTATCGTCGATATCCTTTGGATAAAGTTGGGTATAAAGCAATTGTGAGTTCTTCTCCAGGCGTGTAAAGTCGCACGGGTTTCATGTCCAACCGCACTAGGTCGCATTACTACTGTTTGTGCTCCTTCAATGCTCGCAGAGTTCGTCATGTAGTTTTTCTTCAGGCTACTAGAGACAGTGCACCAAGCTTTCATTGGCCATTGCGTGTACTACTACTCGATAACGTGTGTTTCTATTGCCGTTGGTTACTGATAATCTAATTTCAATGTAGAAATTTCATGAACATGGCTGCGCTCTTTGGCAAACCAGTTTGGTGCGTGTAGTTTTTTTTCTTTTTTCTTTTGTTATTTGACAAGAACGCAGGTCTCTCGTCGTGCGTACACTTTATTGATGCTGGTTTGTGATCTCAATTCGATAATGCGGCCCCTTCCAGTTCCAGCTTCTCGTAGGGGTGAGTATGTCGCTTCCATCACTGATTTTAAATGTCTGAGAATGCACCTTACTCTCTAGGCGGTGGTTGGATCTGTTGTCAAGTTGTATGTATATTTTTTCCGATATTCATTCTCTATATTTAACTCCAATCGTCGGATAGTTTCTTCACACTGCGGGTGTGGCGATGTAAGAATTCCGTCCCTTCGCGACGAAATCTTTACATATAATGACTTGCTTTTCTCAGTTAGCTATGGGAACGTGTGGCTGACGGCATTTCTGGTGAGTCAACCCCCATGCGCGATATCCTATCATATGTGTTTCTGATCCTCCTGGCAAGTTGCTTCTGCTCTTTGGACAACTGGGTGAGGATTCGTCGTCATGGTTACAGACCCCGTATCTAACCTGGATGAATCTTGCTATTGTTCCTTAACTGTATCCCAGGACTCGCCATCGGTAAGTCTTCAACCTTGCAGGATTATTTTTGAACGCTAACGTATTTGATAGTGTTCACAGTGCAAAGGTGTCAAGTTTCTCCTGTTTTCCAGTGTAGCATTCGAGCTGAATATGCACACCTTCCATTTAGTCATGCGCTTCCTGCACTGCCTGATCTTTTAAACCTACGAGTTAGTTGGTTTATTTTCATGCGAGAACCCTCTCATTCCTGACTCGGTGTTCTTGCTTCAGGTCGTGGGGATCGTCGCACTCGGTATTGGCGTTCTGAATGACATAGGCATAGCCATTTCCCTTTGTTATTACTTGCAGACCATGCGGTTGTACTATGCACAGTACGTTTCCAGATGCCTGATGTGCTTTTTCCTAGTTTCTGATGGCGTATCCGAAGGAGCGACTCCATCATTAGATGTTTAACGCTTTATGCAGTTAACACCGGTGTACTGACAAGGTACTGTTGGACCTAGACAAGATTGATTTCCTGCTGGTTAACACCGTTGTCTAGTGCAATGAGCTTCACCACCTTAATCATCGTATGATCTGCACCGTTGTGGGGATCGCTCACATCTAATCCCCTAATAGTTCAACTTTATGCCGATGAATTTCATCTTCGTGGGTTGTTACTTTGTTTTGAGCAAACGTAAGGGGATACTTGTTTAATCCAGAGCATTGAATTGACTCGTTATTCAGTATATGCAGTATCATTCGTTGCGGCGTACGTTTCTATCTGGCTCATGGGACGTGAAGGGCTCACAAATACACAGACTCAACACACGCCAAATTATGCGGGGGCGGGGTTCTGACGAAGAGCCAAAAAAATCCCCGGCGTTCCAGATAGTTCAAACAGTTCAACGAAGCCGCTCTCCCAGCATCCCGTTGCAAAGCCCTACAATTAAAAGAGATGGCCTGGACGTAGAATCCCGCGGGGAAGAAGAGGTTTGTAAATCGTCGACAGTCCTTACCCCTCGTGATTGACCTCTACAACAATAGAATGTTGTTTCCGCCCCAGGTTCCGACGATGACTGGGCGGTACGCAGATCACCTGATTCCATTCGGGCGGCCTACCAACCCTAACATCAATCTCACGCAGGATCGACACAGACCATATTACACCGTTGGGTGGTAAACCTTGAACATTACCTCTAATTGCCTAAATATCCCTCGAATCTCACACTCCTTCATCCATTTATTCGTGCATGCCATTCCGATCTGTTGAGTTTCCCGCGCTATCAGTCGCATCGCCTCATATCCACGTAAATCTCACTTTCCTTTCGTTCTGCGTTACTATCAATTTCTAGGTGTAGAACCATCGAATCTGGTTAGTCTGGGGTGAGTTAATCTGTATGAGTATTAGCATTGTCTGTCTTTGGTTGGATGTCGTTCGTTCGAATTCACCTGTACAACAACTTTGGCCACAACTGTGCATGCAAGTAGAGTTACAGCAACTCGCTTGGTTCCGAGTCTGGTCACTCCTCGTCTCTCTAAGCCAGACCCAATACTTCGAGATCAAAAGCCTGAGATTCAGGATCAGAAGATAGTACTGTAGTCGTTATGAGAGTCACATATTGGCCACTCCACCAATACTTGACCTGATAATTATCATCGACCGAAGCCCTTGGCGATGATTTAACTGGTACTAATGAGGATTCGTACCCTCCACCTAGTTGCATTCCACACGTCCGTCGGGAGCGAACTGCCCTCAGGTTAGAACTTCAAGTTGCACACTAATAGCATCAGGCGACGGCAACCTCTAGTATGAATGCCTCCGGCGACAAGCCTCGGCTCAAATACTTGAAACGCCATTACTCCAGAATCAGCATATATCAGGAGTCTGACATCACTAGATTGGCAGAGTCGGGAGAGGATCTTCAAGCTGAGACTTCACGAGGTAAGGCCCGAGCTAATGAGGATTTCGGCGTTCGCTTGAAGTACTGTAGTCTGTCGCCTACTAAGTCACTCCCACTGGCATCCCACGAACCGGCGGTGCCGAAGAGAACTACATAACCTCCGACTCGGAACTGTACTATTGACACTCTTTACCTTGCGCGTGGCTAACATCAGGCGACGTCGACTCTTCTGCGTTGAATGTGCGCGTCATGAATTCAAATGCTAACTTAGAGCAGGCTGAGATGACGAAGAACCGCATCTACTCAATTGTTGAAGAGGACGGCATACCACCCCCAGTTGGTGCTATCAATGCGGCCATGCGGAAGAGAGCTAGTCTTCCATGGGTACTCGCCGCGGTGTTTTCAGTGATACTATGTGTCCTTGTGCTACAGTCGCCTCTGAGGCCCTGCACTGTCTGGTCCACCGCATTCCTGCCCGTCACTGGCAGCGTAGCCGATGCCTTTAGAAAGGAAACCGTAGAAAACCCTATGGTAGCTGCGGAGCTCACTGGGAACGGACGTACGAACGACGTCTTGTGGGACAAGTACAGTCTAGTACTAAAGGGACAACGCATCTTCATTCAGTATGTCCGCTCATAAACTGCATACTTGGTGCATCGCGTTTATTGCAGCTTGTTAGTTCTGGAGAGTTTCACCCTTTCCGTTTGCCCGTTCCTGGGTTATGGCTCGACGTTCTTCAAAAGATCAAGGCCGCAGGATTTAACGCCATCAGTGTTTACACTCACATGGGGTTGATCAACCCCTCGCCTGGAGTAATCGACTTCAATGACTACCGTGCTCTAGAGCCGCTTTATGAAGCTGCAAAGCAGACAGGCATCTGGATTGTCCTTCGCCCAGGCAATACTTCTTTGTTCTGGTATTGAATGCGTTGTGACGTTTCGTTAGGTCCCTACATCAACGCTGAAACAACTGCGGGAGGTATCGCACACTGGATAACGTCGCAAGTGGCTGGTGAACTCAGGACGAATGCAACGGACTGGAAGGCAGCGTGGCAAGATTATATCCAGGGAATCATCACAGAAACGATACCATACCAGATCAGCCAAGGAGGGCCTGTTATCGGTAAGTAGACCTTATTTTACGTTTTTCGAACAAGTTTGACTTGGTGCTTTTAGCAATCCAACTTGGTCCGTACCATGTTCTGTCCTCGAAGCGCGCTGTGGGTGACTAAACCTTTGTTTCCTGCAGACAATGAATACTCTCAATCACCGATCTCGCATGCGGAGTACTTCGTAGACCTTGAAACAGCCCTCTACAACTCTGGTATCGTCGTACCCTTGACGGCAAACGACCCCGGAGCAAAGAGAAACTGGATAAACGGGACTGTGGGAACAGTTCTCTTTCAGCGATGTGCTCTCTAATCTCGATTTCACAGGGTGCCGTCGATATTTATGGGTATTTTCTGGCCCTCTGCTCAAGGCAAACCATTGACCACTTGTTTGCATTGATAGTCTTGATGCCTACCCGCAAGGATTTGATTGTTCCAACCCCACAGTATGGAATCCCGTGGACTCCACTTACTATAGTTACCACGAGAGTATGTCAAGAATTCTTCCACCTTGTTCTGAGTTTGTTCTCATGGTTTTCAGGTGTGAATCCTGGTCAACCGTGGTATTTTCCCGAAGTTGGTTTTGCATCCACATTATTTTCATAACTTAGTAACCGTGATTTAGTTCCAGGCTGGTGCTTACGATGCGTGGGGTCCCACGGCGCCAGGTACACCCGTCGGTCTGTTTACCAGGAAAGAACTGATATGGTACTGCAGGCTATGATCAGTGCCGTGTGCTCACTGGCCCTAACTTTGAGAATGTCTTCAATCTCAACCTTTGGGCAGCGAATGCCAAGCTGATTAACTACTACATGCTCTATGGGTAAGAATACATTCTTTCACTTGGATGGCGCTTACTAGGACCTCGCAGGGGTACCTCATGGGGTGGTTTACCTTTCCCCGGCGTTTACAGTAAGTGTTCGTGGATAATTCTCTTCTTTGCGTGTAACAGGCCACCCAGCATCCTATGACTATGGAAGTGCAATTGCCGAGAATCGAGAGCTGACCGACAAGTATCCCGAGCTTAAACGAGAAGGCCTTTTCCTCCGCAGTTCCCCAGAGTTTTACAAAACTGATTACGTCGGTGACAGTACCAGCGCTGCTGTCACGGTGACAAATGACTCTGCGTTCGTCACCTTGTTGACCAATCCCGACACAAGTGCGTCGTTCTTCATCGCAAGACAAAATGATTCCACCTCGACGTGAGCACGATCATGTGTTGTTGAACATTGCTGACAGGGGAACTACGTGCAGGGCAACGACAAATTTCAAGCTGAACGTGACCACATCAGTTGGCTCATTCCAAATTCCAAGAGTTGTTTCGGCGATCACTCTCAATGGTCGACAATCCAAAGTCGTTGTCACCGATTATTCTTTCGGCTCGTCCAAAGTCCTTTACTCCACAGCACAGGTCCTCTACGCGGGCCAGATTGGTAACAGAGACGTCCTGTTCTTGTATGGCGACCCCAGTCAGGAGCACGAGATTGCTCTTCGCCTCACGGGAGTGCCACGCCTGAAGGCCCAGAGTACCAGCATTTCCTATGCTTCGATCAACGGTGTCTCAACTGTGGCCTTCTTGTCGGGGATAGAAGGTCTTGTAACCGTCTGGGACTCAAGTGAGCAATTGGTTCTCTACAGTGACGCCAGCACAGCAGGCACGTTCTGGTCCCCGGAAATCCCTACGAATCCATCGGATGATTTCGCAAACTACTGGCAATATGGCACCAATACTTCCGTCTTAATAGGAGGGCCTTACCTTGTACGGAATGCGACAATTTCAGGCTCAACGCTTGCCATTCGCGGTGACCTGTACGAGGGCGTGAGGTTGATCGTGATTGCGCCAGACACTGTACGTGCTGTGACCTGGAATGGAATACCCGTTTCTGCCGATTTCGCCGCGGCTGCTACTGTCACACAACAGGGCGGATTCTCCGCTCAGATATCCCCATCCCTTTCCGCAACAGGAACTGTCGCCCCTCGGTTGACAAACTGGAGGTATGCGAATAGCCTCCCGGAAATTGAATCCAACTTCTCGGACGCAAACTGGACGATTTCAAATCACACCGAAACCAACATACCCTTCAAACCTTACTATGGTGACGGACGTGTTCTATATGGTTGTGATTATGAGTAGTATGTGACCACTATTCCTATCATTGTTCACCGACTCAACGAATGCAATAGTTGTGAAAACATTGTCCTTTGGCGTGGGCACTTCACTGCCACTGAGGAAACGATGTCGGTTAACCTCTCGATCAATGGCGGCGAAGGTTCGTCCCAGATTTTCTCAGACCGAAGATGGCTTTCATGAATGCTTACTAATCAGCTTTCGCTGCGGGTGTTTGGGTGAACAATGTCTTTTTGAATACTTCATATGGAAAGTAGGTTACATCGTCTCTTGTGATGCATGCACTGACGATGAACCTGTCAAGTTCGACCAACAACCGAAACATCTTGGAAGAGACAGATGATAAGTTTTACTTCCCACCTGGCTCCCTACTTTACAATCAGGACAATGTCATCACCATTCTTCAGGTTAGTAGCATCTTATAGTTTACAACGCGTTCACAACTTGACTAGGACAACATGGGCCTGAACGAGAACGGAGGTCAGTTTGCCACTGTCCGTTACCTACCTCGATTAGCTGACGGAATGTTCCAGCGGTCGTTGTTGATGAAGAGAAGTCACCTCGAGGAGTTCGTGGGTTTATGCTCAACACCGGCGACTTTTCCGAGTGGAAAGTACAAGGCAAAGTCGGAGGTTATTCAAAGTTCGTTTCATATTCAAGCACGCTTGGAATTCTTTTATGACATCTGCACCAGCTACCCGGACAAGGTCAGAGGTATTCTCAATGAGGGTGGTCTATACGGCGAGCGGTTGGGCTGGCATCTTCCAGGATATGATACTTCGTCATGGGAGGCGAGGGACCTTTCTGAAGGTCTTCCCAACGATACTGCAGGAGTGGGATTTTTCGTGACAACATTTGACCTCAAGATCTCGGAGGAGCTTGATGTTCCCATGTCTTTTACCTTTGATCAGTCTTTCCAGCCTTACCGTGCCCAGCTATACGTGAATGGGTGGATGATGGGAAAGAGAGTAGCAAACCTCGGGCAAGTACACTTCAGATATTAATAACTGAGTGGTTGATTGACATGAAGACACATTTAGGCCGCAGTACAAATTCCCCGTACAGCAAGGTATTCTTAACTACAACGGTGTCAAGTGCGTCGATGTGTTCACTTAGCCCTTGTCCCGTCTTGACGATTCACCAGCACCGTTGCCGTGGCTTTATGGGCCATGGAACCCACCAAAATTTCACCAGCCTTGGAATTGACGATCGATGGCTCCTATGAAGGCGGTGTCGGAGGTATCGAGTTGAATAACCCGAGTTGGTCAGCGGCAGGTAGGGGGTAAAGGACGGAGGAAATGTACTCATATCTTAGAGGTTGTCCAATATCCAAACCTGATGAGTCTTGTGCTGTGCTTGATCACCTCGAGTGCTCAATCGGTTCATGAAATAGCCATTCCTATACTTGGATTCTTCTGGCCTTCAAAACTCAAAAATTGCTCCGAGCCCTCTTGTACGAACACCCTCCAGCACGGCCAATTGCAATCTGATAGTATTACCAATGGAAATCGTCGTTGTTGACTCTGGCTTTTCTGCCAGTGGACTTGTGGCGACGTGGGCAGGATGATGCTCATCTAATTCACGTTTCAGTCAAGTTCAAGCCATCTGCTCATGGCAAGTTGCAATCCTAGCCTTTGAACGAACACGGTGACCATGAAGCTCGTTTATTCGAGGCCGATGACCGTGCTGGCGGTGCGGTTGGCGGCGTGGACACGTAAGACCGAAAACCACACAACTTGTTATTCGATTGAAATGACTTTTCTTCAGTGGCTTCGTAAGTCATGACCTGAGTGGGTGTAGGAGCATCCATCTTACTTGGAACCAGGTCGTTTTAAACCCAACTAGTACGTATCCAAATTTCCTTCGTTTTCTAAGCCGTTATCACCATCCTCCCGACAGAGATGACATTCAGCTTGTCTAGAGGCTACGGTGTGTCTGAGTGGGCAGGTAATAGCCTAGTGAGGGTATTTTGTCAACCCTCACGTCTGCTAGACCCAAGCATGTTACCCTATGACATCCTGCGGTTTAATGCATGCGCTCGAGAGCTTCTGGTCGACAAGGATAATTACCTCGAGGATTGTTCCATCGCAGAGTATCGAGAGAGAGAGGGTACTCGGATGCTTTTCGTTCCGATCTGAGGTACTACCACCTACTAATTGGTCCCCCAGCTAATGACTGCCATTTGGAGTCCACCTTCTGACAAGTGTCTGCTGGAGCTTGCGACTCAAACACTGGTACATCCCTTTCTACGTCCGGGTTCCCATCCGTTAAGTCCGCATACTCGTGTAAGGTTTATAAGCAACCATCATCTACTCCGGATCATGGGAAAGCTGGTTGACATTCAAGGGTGGAAGGTACGCAGCATCGTCTGTGGTTCCTTCGCACAAACATCAAGGAACGTGAAGATCATGATTGTCATTCCAGTCATCACTACGTCAACGCCATCTTGGAGAAGCTCCCAAAGGGCCAGTTGCGCTTGTCGACGCCAATTGTATCCGTTGGAAATGCTCCTGACGGCACCTTCCATGTCACGACCGCAGACGGACGCTCGTTGAACTTTTGGTCGTGTGATCATGGCCTGTCATTCGGATACGACCCTTGCGTTACTCAAGGCAGGGTCTGGGATGACCGAAGAGGAAGAAAAGACCTTGGGTTAAATAGTTCATGCCACGAAGCCACTCCGCTTGGTCGTCGTGGAACTATTTGACAGTCGGACGAGAGGGCGTGTACAAAGCTAACGTGAACAAAGTGTCATTGTGAATCTCCTCTATTGGCTATATCGCCGGCTGCTGAAACCTCATGCAGGACATGTATGGGTCCCGTACCATCCACCGCGAGAAAACGACCCAGGGTCGATCGTGAACCTCTTGCAGTATCTGCCTGCGAGCAAGTAGTACTACGGACCCGTCCCCGTGACCCTGAATCTACCCGCGGAACCTACTAGCGGCACCGTTACAGCGCGTTTCCAGTATGACCACCCTGTGTTGAACACGGAGGTAAGCCCCATTTCCGAATGCCCATTATGATCCAAATGCACAAGGCAAAACGCCGTCACTTTTGATTCGCATCACCATACCTTTCATTACCTTTCGATCCTCCTCTTCGCGCTTGTGTATTTCATATTTTATTTGCTCCCGTAGGCTCGTATCGATGAGGGAAATGGGCAAGATTCAGGCCGCAAGGGAATCCTGTATGCAGGCGCATGGCTTGGGTATGGCTTCTGCGAAGACGGGTTCACGTCTGGCCTCCGTGCCGTCGCGGATCACATCGACGGCGTCTCCATTCCGTTTGAAATTGCATAGGCAGACCGACCCGTGCAAGCCGTTTTGCGGCGCTCATGTTTGACTTACTCGAGCGGAGCGATGCGAGGAACGTGCTTGAGAAGATCTTGTCGTTTACCCGATCAAGGTGTTGGGCAGCTCGTCCTGGTGGGCAACATCAATCATGGGAGCGGGTCAAGGTAGAGGTCTTTTATGACTACAATCTAAGGAGTAAGGACCCTATGCAAGTGAGGAGATACAAAGACGAGAGCATGGGATAGAGGGCTAGGGGTGGTCGATATCGGTACGCCAAAAATATATCTTTTCGATGAGCGCATGGAACTTTATGGACACAGTGGGTCATCAAGGAATATCATGCATGGAATGATGTGAAGACGGGATGGGAGGCGCAAGTGATGCATGGATAGTAAGCACGAGTCTGCAAAGGACGACAATAACCAGATTAATGCTTCCCAGGAAGCTCAAAAGTAACTCTCCCTCTCGCAGACTCTGCGTCTTCGTCCGAAAATGGGTCATCCACTGGATTGCTGTGCAACCAAGATTCGTTCTGTAGCAATCCGTTACGGGGCGTGTTCGTGCCGGATCGATGTTCATCCGCGAACCGGATGGAACGGGCGGGAGACACATCGCGAGAGTGCAGAGACAGTCTGAGCGACTCAAGCCGTCGATGTTGAATGGACGGATGGGATGAAAGGCCGCTGCTCTTCCGCTCATGATGTGTGCTTCTACCGCGTTGGTTGGCATCCTCGGGTGTATCTGGGGTTCGTTCTGGCTCGTTCGCCACAGGAGACAGTGTTGGCGTCGCGTCTGATGAAGGCGAGCGGGCATGGGGAGAGAAATGACCATGCTCGCTTGCGGACAATCGCCGGCGACCTTTCTTGTTCAACCCAGCGCCAGCAGGCTTCACCAGGGCCTTGCCCTTGCTTGATCTGACACGCTTCCTCCGTCTGCCCGGCGTCCGCGCCACGGAAGAACTGGAGATCGTACCGTCCTCGCTGCCTTCAGAGGCCCACCCTTCGTCGTCGTTTAACTCGCCCTCTGCCTGCGTCACACTAACGGCTTCTTCGATCGGTACCCAGGTGGTGGGGGTATCTTTTTGCAGCTCAGCTCCGGCAGAGGAGATATCGAGTTCGATGCCGTCCTCAGCCTGTTCTGCACTCTTCGGAGTGCCCTCGGAAGAGTGGCAGAAACGGTGAATATGAGACCGGGCTGTCTGCAAAGGGCTTCGCATGTGAGCCTGAGAACCCTCCCGCGTATATGCATGACGGATGACTTCGACGACAACCTTGCATGGAACATTAGCACGCAAATCGTTCGAGATTCAGCCAAACCCACCTCTTCTCCGGGTTCTGTCTGCCGCTCAATAATCTTATCCGAACCCTCTTTCCATTCCATCACGGTCTCAGTTCCGTTGGGAGGCGTTTGCTCCTTCGCCGTCTCGTCATCCTTGAACGTATCCTCTGCCTTCGAACTACCATCCTCGCGCGGCTCCTTGAGATCGGTGCTCGTGCGTCTGCTCTCCATGATCGTCTTTTCTTCCTCTGCGAGTCCAGCCCGACCATTTTCCATAGCGTTTACGTCATGATCCCGATTGATGACGACGTCCTCACCACGCGTAATGTGTCGTGTGTGAGTGGCCCAGTCAGGAGGACCAGATGCATGACGTGACCACGTTCGTGAGGAGACGGAATGAACACGACGTCCGAGAGAGAAGAACGGGATGGATAGCCCATGTATCGCAACGCTGCAGAGCACCATGAAAGCAACGATGGGCTGGATCGTAGATGCGAGGAACTCCGCTTGGTTGGCGGGTGGGTTGGAAGGCTTGGGGAGGTATCCAACTGCAAGAGTGGAAATGTACACGGCCCCTGAACGTGACAAACAATGACGAGTCAGTGTGATCTGCAGACAACTGCAACGCGTACTCGACTCACCGATACCAACCGGTCCAAAATGGCCGCTGAAAAGGGCTTCCCGGAAAGTCTTCACGTCGGGTATAAATTTGTACAAGGCTATCATGATAGGGAGTCGCTTGAGCATCAAGATGAGGAAAGCGGTGAGGACAAGGCGGCCGACACTCAGTGTCAAAGTCTCGTTGCTGAAGCTATCAAAGGGCATCCATGCACCTACGTACACGAAGGAAGCAACGTTGAACAGCAAATCTATTACTGAACTGAACACTGCTTCCTCTGTCTGTCGGTTGAAGAAACCGTCCCACGCAAAGACCGTCCCGCAGCAAAAAGCAGCGAGGAGGTCGTCGGAGCCGAGTATTGTCATGATACCGATAGTAAGAAAAGCGAGCGAGACGTACTGCGCAACATACGACTGACGATCAATCAAGTCATTACGTTGGCAAAATTTCATGAGATGTCGAAATGCGAAGCCCAAGGTCGATCCAAAGACTACACTGAGGGCAATCTCGACTGCATGGTTTCATGAGCATACATCCAAAGATGATGACGAAGAGGACTGACAAAGCCAAAGATACAAAAACCAGTCTTCAACCGCACGCCCGGGGGTAGAATCCAAGATGAGGTAAAGGGCAATGAAAAGGAAGGGATACGCGGCTCCGTCATTACATCCACACTCCGCGGACAGTAGCCGGCGGATATGCGCAGGCACGTGCTTGTCTGCGTACTTTCCTCCAACCACAGCCGCGGCAAGGATGGGGTCAGTGGGAGTTAAACACGCGCCAACGGCAAGACTAGAAAGAAAGTCGAGTCCGGGAATGAATGCGTAAATTAAGCCTGCGGATACAAACCACCCCTATTGGTGGTGGTTGAACAGTCAAATGAAGGCGAGATAAACACGACGCACCCAAGTCATCACAGGACCGAGCAGAAAGAACAAGCTTTTCCAATGCCGGGCGACATAGGCCTTTGGCAGCTCGACGCCGATGGCAAACACACCGATAGCAAGGACGACACGGGTAAACTCGAGAGTGATGGTATTCGACGTCTCCTCGTTCCCATTGGCCCAACTGCGGGGATCGAACACTCCAGCACCATAGGGTCCTGGGTTGAGTGGTAATCGATGACCCGTCAGGGTAACACCAAACATTTGAAAGCAGCGAATGTACTTGCCTATAATAACACCAAAGAGAAAGGCCCAACAGGCTTCGCCTATGTACAGCTGCAGTGGTGATCAGCGTCGTAGTGGAGGTGATTGGCCAAGACAGACCTTTTCGCGGATAAATAGCGAAAACATGCCAAACTAGGTGTAATGAACATTCATTTCGGGCCGAACTGAAAGAAGACATGTGGATGAACTGACCAATACAACGAAACCACCCAAACATGCATAAGCAATGTGAGGGATTGTTGGACTAAGCTACTCGACGATAAGCAAGTTGCAGGTGGTGCGGGAGGCTCATTAAAGCTCACCGGGTGAAACAACATGACGTCGGCGAGAAGCCCCGGAGAGCCAGGTTTTACGTGCTAAAGATGAGTCGTGACCGTCGTGGACGATTTGCTGGTTGTCCACCCAGTCTGGTCGTCGTGGTAGTGAAAGAACGGAAAGTCGTAGTCCAACACCGGCGCAGGGGCTCGTCAAATAATGACAATTTTACGTCAGCACGCGGGGGCGAGTGTCAAACTTGGTGGCAACCGGATTGAACGAGCATCAGTTTTATAGTAAAACGAGAACGGGCGGGACTCGGGACTCAGGACTCAGGATCGATGATACACGTTCCGTCCTCGCCTAGGAACTTGCGGAGTTACAGCAGACGGCATTCATCGGAAAGGTGTCTGTAAGCCCGCAGTGGCCGCGAGACTCTCAAGTTATCCCCTGTTATCCCCTATTGTGGATCTCCCTCTCCCACACCCTCCGATAAGCGTCCCTTCAAGGTTGATACCAAAAGCTGGGGCTCCACCCCACCGCGTATGGATCATGTAACCGTTCCTGCCAAACTGGCTTGGCGTGATAACTTCAGGCACGCCACCGGCGAACAAGCACCCACTACGATTTGCTTTCAAATTTCCTAGCTCTAGCTACAGGGAAGTGAGAGCGGCAATGAAACTGAGAGAGTTCTAGCAGTCAATCCGGTATCTTGCATTAAAGCCGAGGCCCCTCAGTTTTTGTTTAGACGCGCTGACGTCTGAATCCGAATCTCATCGATCTCATCCGATGATCCGCTCTGCCAGGCATACCCGAGTCGGCATCACTTATCGACCGTCACAAATTGTCACAGATCGTCACAGCGCTGGATTCAAACTCCGGCCTCAGACAAGTGCTAGTACGATGAGCACTGGTAACCTAGTAACTAAGTGTGTGGTATGTATGGGTTGTAATCAATTAAGGGCATTTGGGTAATGAACGTGTGAGTAGGGTGTGATATGACACGCGGGGACTCATCAAGAGAGTTATGGGACAAATGTAACGTGTAAAATGTGAGTGTGCAACATGCGACCACTCGACGGCGAGAGGAAATTTGACGTATGGTGGTTCGACAAACCTGGAACGAACGTACCATCCATTGAGGCGGAAGACTGTGGCAGCACTGGGTTGATGACTCAACTGATGACTTGGGGCAGGAGTAGTGCGTTTTTCTCGAACCACCAGAAGGCCCGGGCTCGTTCGCTTGACCACGATTTCTCGTTTCGGGTCAGGATCGCGCGGCTTTGATGTCTTCGAGGTATTGTCGTGCCGTTTGAGGTATTTCCAATGCCCCCGGGAACTTTCCAGTGATCTCGGACACACGAACGCATATCACGAGGATGCAAGAAAGTAGCCATGCACGAATTCTGGACGAGCCATTCGTTTAACGACATCCTCTTAAGCCTCATTGAGAAGCCGCGAGTCCTTGCATGTAGGCTTGATGCCGGGCCTAGTGCATGCCTTCTACACGGTCACTGAGTGTCTGGCACCTATGCAACGTGTGTCACTCATGATCTTGGGTGACTTGCTCACCTTGTGGGCCTTTGCAACCGCTTTGATGATCTTGTAAGTCCATCAATGAGGTCCTTGACAGCAAGCTCTATCCGTGTCTCATATTCCGGATCTCTGGTAGAAGCTCGTTGTCCTCGACGGAACTCTGTGTTGAGTATTTGAAACTCCACTTCGGCATACAAGGCTCGGCGAGTGACAGTCGGCGTAACAAAGCTCAACTTCACGGACTACATTATTCTTCTTACCTACTAGTATGGGAACTAGGATGTGTATAATAAAATGGTGAAAATGTTGTGCATTTAGTGGAGTGCCAAAAAGTGAGTGGGTACCAGTGGCAGGTGGTATCGTTACGGCTTGCGCTCGCTAAATCTCTGCTTAGTTTTTGTTTTTGTTTTTTTACTAGCAACAGCATCTCACCGGGCCGATGCACCGGGCAACGCAGGCGTGCAACCCAAAAACGTTCCCATCTGCCAAACTTTAGCCGAAGGCGACACAGACTGACAGGGACCAAAATGTCAAATGCTGCGCAGGATGGATGTAAATACACCGAGGGTACCGGTCATCGATCAATCGATCAATCGATCATCTTTGATATACGATATATGTATTGTAGAAACAATTGGTATTCTTTAGCTGAACTCCGAGCGAGAACAAGCACTTTGGAGTCTGGACAGTGATAGGAACCACTTTCCGGTACTCAATTCCAAGGATAACACTTGATTCCCCCCCGCAAACGTATTGCTCGGACGTACGAACAAAGCTAATACCAGACGGATTTCCGAAATTCCATGGTGAACTAAGCAGCTAGGCCTCAGGATCTACTTAGTATTTGAAGATTCCTTGGGCGATCTTCTTTAGAATAAAAATTAATAAAGCTTTCTCTGAATCTCTTGCACTTGGCAGGTTGTATTGTAGGAGTGAGTTGTGTCGGGCCGTCGGCCTTTACCCTTATTTTGGGAAATTTGGGCCTATGGGAAAATTTAGGTGTGAACGTTTGCGTGGACGCCAATAGTGATTAGTACAGTGCCAGTGGATCACCATCGTGCCAACATCAAGCCCGGTCGATCTCGTTGGGTTGTCTAGGGTTTTACCCCATGCGAGCCTCTTCAGGCTGTCGGCGGCCGAATCAACCTATTCACCAAGAACCCATACAACTTGAATGCTGGTGTCTATAGACGATACTGGCAGCCTCTCAATTGTCAAGCTCGTCGTCCTCGACTATGAAAATTCCGCCGTAGGTCATCGCATTGTTTCGTCGATCAATATTTCAATTGTCATGTCCATCTCTCGACGGCAGACTCGCTACTTACTCGTGATCTTGTCAAAGGGCAGACGAGCACTTCTCGACCTCGATGTGTACGCATTGTCCACCATTCGATCTGGATATCATCCATCACACAACGCGCACCTAGTGAAAACGGGTTTAGGTTTCGTCGTCGACCCTTACTTCCTAGGAAGATGACGCACAAACAAAATTTATTTCACATATCAGCACATGGGCAGATCAATATTATAGCACTTCCATTCCAAAAAATTCTGCACAATTTCATTTCGATGTTTCAGAGTGGCGTATTTTCCAGCCACTTCTGTACGAGGACCAGCGCTTCCGCGGGCTTATCAAACGGAACCTGACCTCTTGTGAGCACGGTGTCCCGACCCGAAACGATGAACCCACCATATGTCCCGCTCTATCGACGGTAGCAAAAGTCAATCCGTTTGCGCTCCTTGTCCTACCAACGACATGTCCATTGATCAGCCAATCTGTCAGTGGTTGTTTCACAAAAGCGTCTTGTCCACTCCAAGGCATCTTGAGCGTCCAAACCTCGTTGCTAATCCAATTACAGATCCAGTCGTACGTTCCAGCGTAGACTAGCACGCGTACGCCACGCTCGAGGAGTTGAGAGATATGGGTATACGTTTCGTGGAATTCGTCTAATGTTGCGGTAAATGCGTTACCAACAGTGTCGTTGCAAGCAAGAAAACCCGTAGGGACAGCTGGGTCCACACCGAGCAGCCTGCGAGTGGAGTTAAGGGAAAGCCAATCAATCATGTGTCTGAAATGTGGTCAGTACAATTTCGTAGTGCATCGGGGTGATTCCTTACTGCATAACGGGGTAGCAGTGGACGCTTGGGTCGCCCTCGCACTTCGTGGTAATGTCGTATGGGTTCAGTCCTGGCAATCAACGATCAGCGGTCTGTCAGCGAGGTCCACATTTCGGCGGGCCATACCAGAATTTGTAAACGGATCAGAAAGCTCTTGGTCACAAAAGCTACGAGCTGCGCTACATCTCATGGCATCAAATTGATGGATACACGATTCAAGAGTCCATTTCTGGCATAGAGGCACCTATACTCATCATCAGTGAGTGGAACTCTACAAGAACGAGGGCTCTCACAGCTTTCTTCATCTGCAGGCATGTGCTTTTTGGTGCTTAAACCGCTGATCCACATAGGAATTTGCTTAACTTACCTGATGTCCGAAACCGGAGGTGATACGGAGGCATTTGTACACTGGATGTCGATGTATGTTGGGTACAACGTGAAGTAATCAACTATACCATTTCCTAGCACGAGTGTTGGTTAGTTACCCTAAAGGTGAAATGTCGACATACCGATCATAACGGACGCCAAATTAATGGGTACCAATTCGGCCGCGGCCAGCTGAGCATTCTGATCATGGATCAGGGATGCAAAAATAGGGAGATAATGACCCTGGAAAGACGCGTTGTTTGGTTCCCCCGAAAACGAAGCCGTATAACCAAGACTTACAGCGTATGATTCACCCGCCATATGGAAAGCACGGCCCTGGAACTGCGTAAAGTGTTGGAAGAAGATGGTCACGAATGTGGCAATGTCTTTGGCAGCCTCTTCGGTCGTGCTCTGTCAAGTGGTTAGGTACGCAGGGTATTTGTGATGATCAAACATGCTACATACAACGGATTCGCCGTAACCGGCGTACGAAAAACCAACACCGACGGGCTGATCGACCCAGAACATGTTTGCGTTGGTAGTCCACGAATATTTGTTGTAAAGCGGGTTGCCCTTTTGCGGAATTGTGCATGGGCCATTTTCCATGAACAGACCCATGCTGGAAACGCAGCCAGGACCTGTGTCAAAATTGTTATGCAACAGCCTCGTTACGCGCTGATAACTGGGACTTGCCACCATTTATCCAGAGGATGACATCGTCCGTAGAAGGATCGTTGCGGCTCTCAAAGAAGTAGAAGAAGAGGTGTCTCGCTTGATTGTCGATGTAACCTGTGTAAGCACTAGTAGACGGCACTGAGCTTGGAAAATGACACGAGAGAGGTGGACCGACGTCGATTTCGTATCGCAGTCAAACACCGTCTTCTTTATCCTGACGCTGTAACTGGGGAAGAATGGGTGGCCAAGGGTGGTGAAACTGTCGGTTGAGAGAGCACTCAAGTCCTCCACTGGTGTAAACAATCCATCGTCGTACGGCGCAGCATACGGAGATTGGGCGTAGATGTTCGCAGGATGTTTCGAACCCAACACTGACTGCGACGACGCGTGGCCAAGAATGACCAGCGACAGTAGACTGAACGAGCTGAGAAACATATTTGAGAGTGAAGATGGGGGAAAACCTGCCCGCTCGCCCTTTTTATTCCCTTCTGATCGCAGAGTCCTCGAATAGTTGGTCTCTCTGGTCAGTTATTTACGTGACCGAGCCTAGCAGCTGTCAATGGGGTAGGTACGAAGGGAATACGCCATAAAATTATGGAACATTTTACATGGCTTCTCCCCCGTTCTACGCCCACGGTACCAGGTCCAAATCGGGTCCATTTTTAGCCCGGACAATTCAATCCATCCGAATGGGTTTGGGAAGTCGTCCCTTTCGCCGCGCGATCCTCCTCTTGTCCTTCAAGTGGGAATGTTTACACCATGCATTGTAACGAGAACTGTCTTTGTAGGGAGAACCTGTCGATGGCGGGGCACTCATCGGTCGTTATTCAATGATGGGCCGTTTTTCGGACAGGTATCGTTCCTGGCCTAGATCTCGAGTTCCTGCCAATCCCAAACATCGGGTACCTTCAAGTCCGAGTGCGTGATCTGAAGAGGATATGCCAGTGCTGAGTGAAAGCCCTAGACTTGGGACCGAATGTATGCCAGTGCCTGAGGTCGTGTTGGAACAATAATACTAGGACCACGACGACACTCAGCAGGAGGAGAAAGTAAGGTTGAGAACGTGAGAAGGAGAAAGCAAAGACCATAGCTTACGGGAATTACGCTGGAGGTTACTATGATGTTACAGTAGTACTAGATCGGGTTAGTCTATGTAACGGGCATACGGTGCCTAACTCAGGTTCGGGCCGGCGGCGGAACGTTCAAACGGATATTGCATTCCAATATTGTATGTAAAGTTTCGTGTATCTGCCAGTGCTTGTATTCCTCCAGTCTCGACCAGAGGATTTGATTCGTTGGATTAGACTCTTCTCATTTTCGTGCGACTTCTCGCATTCCACACAGTGTAGCGGTTACAGTCTGTCACAGGCTCCGCACTACTAGCATCATGGGTTTCTAATATCATAATGACACGTATCGTCTCGTGGGCCTGAATCATAGCTCACCAACCTTCAAGTGGTTTAGTCCCAGCTTCTAATCGGACCCACAGTAATGTCTTGAGACATCATTCGGAAGAGATCACACGACGGCCTGCTTCTAAGTGACGAGACCTTGCTTAGGATCAAATAATAAAAGTTAATTCCGCATAGCGACACAGATCTGATGGATATTGCACATTTCCATTCCAGCTGGGTTCCGTGGAGCCTCACGCCAGGTCAAAGTTCCGGGTAACTGCAACCGTGACTGCTTGGATGTGCCGCGGGGCAATAGCATAGGCCTCAAAGCCCCTGTTGTGCCAACCACTTCTGTAAGAGCGCCAGTGCCTCCTTGGGTTTATCATACGGAACCTGACCCCTCGTGAGCATGACAGCCCAACCAGCAACTATAGACCCACCATATGTCCAGCCCCCTCAACGGTGGCAAACGTTAGTCCATTAGCGCTCCTTGTCTTACCAACGACCTGTCCATCGATCTGCCATTCTCGCAATGGTTGGCTTACAAACGCCTCCTGTCCGGTCCAGGGCATCTTGAGTGTCCAACGCTCGTTGCCGATCCAATTACAGATCCAGTCGTATGTCCCGACATAGATGAGTGCACGTACGCCACGCTCGAGGAGTTCAGAAATGTGGGTATACGTCTGGTGGTAGCTGTCCTGAGCGCTGCTAAACGCACCCAAGACAGCATAATTGCAGGAGCTGAAGTTTGAGGTGATGGATGGGTCAACACCGAGCAGCGCGCGAGTGGAAGGAAGGTCAAGATATTTTCCTATGTTTCTGAAACCTGGTCATGACAACACATCAGGCAGGCAACATAATTCCTCACTTAGTAATGGGGTAACAGAGGCTGTCAGGGTCACCCTCGCATATCTTGCTGATGTCGTATGGGTTTGTCCCTGTAGGCACCAATCAGGATCAATCAATGTGATCCAGATTTCGAGTATACCAGAGGTGAAAAATGGTTGAGAAAGTTCGCTTTCACAAAAGTCACGAGCTGCGCCGCAACTCAACCCATCGTACTGGTTGATACATGACTCAAGTGTCCATTTCTGGCACAGGGGGAGCTATATCAAACATCAACAAGTGGTCCCTATAAGCACGAGGACACTCACAGCTTCCTTCATCCGCAGGCATGAACTGTATCATCCATAAGCGCAGATCTTGTGCAAGATTTTATTCAACTCGCCTGATACTCGCAATCGGAAACACCGAGGCAGCCGTGCACTGCATGTCGATGTATGACGGTATCATGGTAAAGTAATCGGTGAGGCCGTTTCCTGACCACAAGCGTTAGTCAATCGTACTGATGGGGGAATTTCGACATACCGATCATAACGGACTGCAAATTAATCGGTGTCAATCCGGCCGCGACCAGCTTGGCATTCTGATCGTACACTTCAGCTGCAAAGACTGGGATATAACGACCCTGGAAAGACACATTACTTGGTTATCCCGAAAACGAAATCTATGTGACTAAGACTTACACCGTATGATTCACCCGCCATATGGAAGGCGCGGCCCTTGAATTGGCTAAAGTTCTCGAAGAAGATGGACACGAAAGCGGCAATGTCTTTGGCAGCCTCTTCGGTCGTGCTCTGTTGAGCGTTTAGGCGTTTAGGCGTCCATGTCAACACACGCTACATACCACGGCTTCGCCGTAATCGGCATACGAAAAGCCAACGCCAATGGGTTGATCGACAAAGAAAATATTCGCATTGGTGTTCCATGATTCCGGGTGGTAGGTCGTACCGTTTCCGGAAAGGGCTCTGCATGGGCCGAGTTCCATGAAGAGACCTATACTAGAAGAGCAACCTGGGCCTGTCCGACGACTTGTCATGCGTTGTCATGATGTACGTGGAGGACTGGAACTTACCACCGTTGGTCCAGAAAATGACGTCGTCCGCCGCAGGATCATTGCGACTCTCGAAAAAATAGAAGAAAATGTGTCGAGCTTCGATGTCGATGTAACCCGTGTAAGCACTAGAGCACACGCGTGAGCCTCCTCGAGTTAGAAATGACTGGGTGGAGATGCCAACTGACTTTACCGTTCCGTCACAAAAGTCTGTTTTCTTTATCCTGACATTGTGGTTTGGGAAGTACGGGTGGCCAAAGGTGGTGAAGCTGTCGACCGAGAGAGCGCTAAGGTGCTCAACTGGTGTGAACAACCCATCGTCGTACGATACAGCGTACGCAGATTGGGCATAGGCGTTTGCACTGTTTACAGCAGGTTGCTTCAAGCCCAAAACTGACTGCGACGACGCGTGACTGCCAAGAACGGTCAGCGACAGCAAACCAAGCACACCGAGGAACATTGTTACGCCGAGAGAGCTGCCGTTCCCGCTATTTATCGTCCGAAGAAGTCATTAATCTATCTATAATTTTTTTTTTTTGCTTCTAAATTCGAAGCCTGGGGCTTCGAGCAAATGCACTGCTTGCTTTTTCTCTCACTGGCACATGTTCATTGGTACTGGTTGGCTATTTTCCTGGTTCAATGAGTAAACGAGAAAGGTTGCTAAACTACTTCTTCGTATTCCTCTTCGCGATGCTTTTCTCGCTCCTCACTCTCCCCTTGCTCGCCTTCTTTGCAGGCGCGCCACCAAGCTTTTTGGCAGTACCTGTCTTGCGTACCCTTTCTCGCTGCAGGGGCACGCCTTGTTTGGCTAGCCCTATCCTGGCCTTTTTCTTCGCCATTCTCCGAACTACACGGTCAGCATCCGCTGCCTTGACACGCTTACGCTCCTCCTTGGTCAGCTTGACCAGTTTCTCACCAAGAGATGGGTCGCCCTTTGGAAGAGTTGGTACCGGAGCACGGTTAGATGTCTGCGCGCGTTCGGATGGAGGAACATTTTTGGAGGCGGCATTTGGTATCGATTTACATCGTTGGACGCGTAGTTTCCGCTTTGCAAACTTGAGTTTTCCCGGGTCGAGTGCGAGAATTTCATCAACACAGGTCCGGTCCTGAAGACGTTCTTTTCAATGCACTGTTCGCATTCGAACGAAAGGGGTACGAACCGAGAATTGCACGTAGGCAAAGCCTTTTCCGAGTTGAGTATCCTTGTCGCGAATCATGCGTACACGAGTGACCCAACACTTTGGCTTGCCCTCGTCTTGCGATTCTTCAGCATCAGGTGGCCCTCGTTCCACGCTCACGATCCCTTCAAAAAATATCCGTAGATCCTCCTCCTTGCTTGCAAAATCGAGGTTTCCGACGAAAATGGTGAGCTTAGGATTTCCAATAGCCGAGCTAAGCAGTGCACTATCTGATAAACTTTCTGTCGTCGACCTTTTTACGACAGCATCGACACGAAGCATGCGATCCAGAAACGTAGTGCCATTACACTTTTCGATCGCCAGATGTGCGGCATCGAAAGGATCCATAACGGGAGGTGGAGGAGGCAGGTTAGCTGGTCTTGAGTCAGGTGGTGGTGGGTAAGCAAAGACAATGTAGGCATGCACAGAATCGGCGTCTGAGTGAATATCTCTGTTAATAAACGAAATCTTCTTCTTTTGGCTGGGAGTGAGGAATTTCTTTTCATCTGTCTTGGATTCGTCTGCAGTGTGTGCATCACGCCACGAGGAAGCGCGGTCTCGATCGTGTTGCCGAGGCAGCTTGTTCTTCTTTGCTTCGTCGCTCGCTTCCGGGAGTTTCGACGTAGGAGTTTGGAATGCGACTGAACGAAAGCGGGTGGATTCGAGCTTCGCCGTTGGGAGGAGAGCGAGTATATGTCGGTGTAGTTGTTTTTGTAAGGGCTACCGGAGGACAGTGTCAACGAAAATGTCGGCAAAATCTCCTCTCACTTACACGCTTAATCGCTACGTCCGGAGCTAGATTGCCGACAAATATCGTGCGCGCATCTCGCCTTTCTTTTGTTTCGTCTGACGGTGCATACTTTGCCTTTCTGCTCGCCGGCTTGCTCGGTTTGTCCTTTTGAAGGGTTTCATGGATCAAAGAGGATTGGTCGTCTCTATCTTCGTCCGAGCTGTCCGAGCTTTCCGAGCCAGACTCATGCGAGGACACGCTCTTTGAGCTTTCGCCCTTCGCTGCATCAGAGATTCCAGCTTCTGATACAGGTTCCGGGGCAAACCTGACGCGATTCTTCCCACTTTTCTTCTGCTTCTCGGGTGGAGAATGGGATGACAAGGTTGCGTCCGCGAGTGAGGGTTTGGAGCGTTTGCTATCCGGTTCAGCAGCATGCACGTCGGATTTGCGTTTCTTCTTTTTTTCTGCGATACGGTGATCGTTCGAGGTAGATCCTGGATGGTCTAATGTGGTCTAGCGTGAGGTGATCAGGAGGGGGCCGGGGCTGCTCAACACAACACACCTGAGAGTGAAAAAAGGCGTCAAGTTCGGTATCTATGGCATTCTTCTTGCCAGAAGGCGTGCACCCCAGTAGAAAAGATGTAAGACTCATGCTGTATACGACCCCAAGCTGACAAGCTCGGTGCAAGAGTAATACTTGAGTAACTTGACCCCGGATTACTAAGCAACTGTATTGCCGCATTCCTGAACGACTCGTACTACCCACACCCATCCTAGCTTGATCATATATTCACCTCGAAGTTGAGGGCACCAATACCGCGAGGGCTGCGGTAAATTTGCTCAGGCAAGATTGACATCCTGGTACCTTTCCGGATTCAGACCCCCCGAAGCTGTCAGTCGTTGGGACTAGTACCATCATCATGACGGTTCATGGATCACGCGCACGACCGAGTTGATGAAACCTGAGCCTATTCACTGTGTCGATTCTCCCTGTTGGTGAGGGTGAGGTTTGTGCGATTACAAACAGGAACATTCGTCCGTTAGGAAAGTCGACTCTACGAGTCATTGTATAATTCCCGACACCATGGAGTCTCCTTCCACTTTTCAAGTGCCGGAAATCATGAACCTGGCCTGTTGGTCTGATTGGTGATACGGAGGCGGGGTGCTTTGTAAGTGAAGCTCGACAATCTGAATGTGAATTACTTGGATTGTGAAACTCGGAAATACCTCGAGCAAGAAGTAGTGTCGGTGTAGGCTAGTACTATAGGTGCAGCCATCACCCGGAATACCATTAAGACACATACATTGCTAGGAAGGTAATGTGATACATGAATGGAATGCGACTGCGTGAATCCTTAGCGCACGCTGAGTCGCACGAATCAACAGGATTGCCCAAGCACGATGCATGATGCCCCAAATAGTGCGCGAGTTAGACAACAGCATCTTGCACCTATCCTAGTACCTCCCGAGAGTCTTCATGGTCATCCCGGCACGGTGTTTTCCCTCTTGGTATCATGGATAGCGTTCTCAGCGCATCGGTCCCGAGGGACATAACACTACATGTCCTAGATCATCGGCCACTCCTCAAAGACACCTTGCCCAAACCTGAAAAAGCTGATACTACCGGCATCGACGGCAGCTATCACGACGGTCTTCTTGCCCGTTTTGAGAGCAAGGAAAGGATTCACTTTCGGCGGGGTGGATGTTCGTTTAGTCGTCCGAGGTGAAGAGACTGTACGGAAGAAGGGAAGGAAAGAGAGCAGGCGTTGAAAAAACGTCCAGAGAGCGGAGGGCCTGCTTGGTGTTGGTTGAGTTATTCTTGCTGGTGATGCTTCCTGAGGTACCGTCTTCGGAGTGGTTGGACAAAGGTCAATCGGTCGAGCATCGCCTGGTTGTTTGGTGGGGGCCGGGATGGTACGTTTACGCGGTGGCGGGAGTGGCATTTCTGGCAGTGCGCCGAAGAGGGCAGTCAGTTCCTGCAAAGAGGGCATGGGCGTTGTGCGTGCACTGCACACGGAATGGTCAGCACCAGATTACAAATAACGGCGTCAAAGGTAACTCACTCGACAATCACGATATGAAAATCAGGCGCAGGAGGAGCTGTCTTGCGGAATGGTGTGGAAGGCTTGTATACATGGAAAAAGATTTTGTATGGTGATGGTGCGCATGATTTTGGAGAGAGTTCGGATTTTACTGCAGGACGATATAAAGGAATGGCATGACCACAGGGTATGAATCGTAGTGCCTTGAATACATCCTCTAATTTAAGACCGTAAGGTTAAACATAAGCATAGAAGGGAGAGTATAGATGAAGGACGCACGAGTCGTTTTCTGCCGGTGAAGTTGAAGTCGCTTCCACCAGTCGATCCTGTGGAAAAGTTGAGCAACACTGGTAACCTTGGACACAAGGCACGAGAGGAATCCTGTATGTCTTCGTGATACGGGCTGTAGCTGGGTAGCAGGAAGTGAAACCGATGGTGCAACCGGGTACTCGGGTATTGGGGGTTCGGCGCGGATCAAAATAAATCCAAGACGCTTCAAATACGCGTACACCTAAACACGATTGCAAGTAGCAGATGAGCAGGTATTAGCCCAGAGGATCACAAAATCAATTACTTGATAACGTTCCAAGGTCAGTTCTTCACGACCAATCATTTCTGTGAAAGCTTGTTGAACTGACATCGGCGCCCCTGGACTCTGTGTTTCATAATTCGAAGGGACTACGAGCGATGCTCCGCCAGAAACCGATTTATAACAAAACAGAGCGCCGCGTTCGACGAGATACAAGGCTTCTTCCGGAAGGAGTTCGAGCCGTTTTCGGAGTTTGGATAATGGACCTTTGGACTCTTTGTCTGTATTGCCGCATTGCGCTGTCCGAGATATAGAGTAGCCCATCGTCGAGAAGTGGATTCCACGCGCAGTCGTCACATGCACACGATCAATTGAAGGATACCAGATACCATAACTTATAGTTTTGCTGCAATAACATATTAGCACGGGCTCCTGCTTACTGGAAAGCTTAACTAGCCTCGAAATCGTTCTATTGGTGCGAAGAGCTTCAAACATCGCATCTCTTGAGCGGTCAAGAACATGGAGCTGTAACCCTGATCCCCCGCCTGGAGCAGGCTCGAAGTCCTTTTCACCGCGTTTCGGGATAATGGGCCGTGCAGCAGTTCCAAATTTTCTGTCTCGGCGTTCATCATTCGTCCGTGACTCGTGCGCTAGTGAACACTCACGGAAGCTTCGTCCAATCTAGTCCACAATCTTCGTCCCCGGAGGAATGATCATCTCCTTCTTGAATATTTTCCGCTCGAGGACGCGGAATCTCGAGTGTATCATCCATAAAGATTATGTAGTGCCACTCCAAGGTTAGAATTCCACAAATGGATATGTCTTTGTTGGTCAACTCGCATCTCTTTTCCATCCGCTTGCTGTCAGTCTTCCGTTCCGCCGACTGAGTTCCACGGGCGAGATGGAATCCGAACGCAAACCGACTTTCGCTCAGTCCCTCATCGTGCGCCGCTCAGTTTCTCTTGTTTCGAAACATCCGCATGAACATTTGCAACCCTCCTCATTTCGCTCAGGCAGGAGGTGCAGCAGGCACAGCTGTGGACTTGCTTTTCTTCCCGATAGACACCGTCAAGACGCGGCTGCAGTCTGCTCAAGGATTCGTGAGGGCTGGTGGCTTCAAAGGGATCTATAAAGGCATTGGGAGTGTTGTTGTGGGCAGCGCACCAGGAGGTGAGCACTGTCGTGCTTGTCGGTCGACTATCTGTGACCGGAGGGCAGCGGCAATATTCTTCTCGACATACGAAATGTCGAAGCAATCTTTACCTTTGCACGGGCAGCTAGCCCCGTTCAACCACATGATTTCTGCATCTATTGGTGAAATTGTATGTCGTCCTGTGTCACTGCCATGTCTTCGAGTCTCTGAGGTCACATGCTTTAGGCAGCCTGCTTAGTCCGTGTTCCAACTGAAGTGATAAAAACGCGCACACAGACCTCATCTTATGGTTCCGCAGCAACGTCCCTCGCCGCAGCAAAGATGGTTCTGAAGCATGGTGGTGTAAAGGGTTTTTACCGTGGTTTTGGGATAACAATCATGCGTGAGGCATGTAATTCTAGTCACAGACACCTCCACAACATTCCTCATCCACTCCACAGATCCCGTTTACTTCACTTCAATTTCCCTTGTATGAGCATTTGAAGCACCGACTCTTCTTGGCTGTGGGTGCGCGCCCACTCCATGCCTCGGAGGCTGCAATCTGTGGAAGTATTGCGGGTGGTGTTGCAGCTGCACTGACGACTCCCCTTGATGTTCTCAAGACGCGAGTGATGCTAGACATGCGGGTATGTGCGCCATTCTTTGTCCGTTTTCTTCTCTGACGGGTTGGTTACGGAATATAAAGGATCCCACCTCGAAAATGCCTTCACTCCTGGGCCGTTTGAGGCAAATTTACACTGCCGAGGGACCGAAGGCACTGTTTGCGGGTGCCGTGCCACGGACACTTTGGATATCTGCCGGTGGTGCTGTCTTCCTGGGTGCTTACGAGTGGGTTATTGGTCGTCTGGTTGATAGATAACCCTTGTGGTACGGTCACCGTCGTTCTGCACACCGGTCTGGGGATGTCAGAAGCAACACGTGATTAGAGAGTAACCCAAGAGAATGGCACCGACCACGACCGAATTCTGCAATAACTCGCTCGGATGTGCTGGAGTGTACGCCCGCGATATTATGTCTTTCGCCATCATTCTCTGATCAATATGTTTCCTCATTGGGCACCCAATGGCGCTACTATCTATGTCAAGGTCGGAGATACTTCGCGTGACCACTAGCTGGATGCTAATCCAATCCGGATTTGTTACCTGGGCCAACACTCAAGCACTAACTGTGACCAGAAAACCTCGAGTCAAACGCGTAAGAAATGTGGATAGGCTCGAGATTGGTTGAAAGCATTACGATATATGTACGTACACTTCGGAACGGTAGCGCATCGTTCAGTCTAATTTGTAAGGGCTTGTAACCTAGGGCTACCCGCGATCCATTCCCAATGCACTGTGACTCCGTTGCAACGTGCAACGACATACCTGGTTTGTGAGTCGGAGTTTGGCGAGGCACCAAGCTACGCCATAAATGATTATGATCCACACTCCGAGATCTGCCTTTAATTTCCCTAGGTAGGTTATGCCTCAGTCGCATATGGCGTCTTGACCTGCTCAGTGCGGCGTTCGTCTCGTACTCTCTTGCAAACGATCCTGCAAATTTTTTAGTGTGAGTGCATGTTACATCTCGTGAGAGTCTCGTATGGACACCTTCGCGAAGGTTTGGCTTAGCATACACCGCATAGTACTTATTTTTGCTTCATCGTGGATTTTGCTGACACTTTGCATCACTATCCTGCGGTCAGAAGACAGCCTATCCTTAATTATTAGCTATCTTCCAAGCATCAGGGTACACACGAGTTTGTATCATACTATCACGAACCCCTACGGACTAGCCTCGTATGTAGAACCATCGAATGCAAATTAGATTCACTTGTGTGGCCTAATCAATAGATACAACGTTGGTCTGTCGAGACGGAGTCGACATGATAAGAGTACGGCAAATCATATATGCGCGTTTTGGTCTGGGGCCCAGGTTGAATTGCATACATAACGTTTCAACTATGCACGCTTTGTACGATGCCTGTAGCCCATGCGCGGTCACCACGGCCAACTATTTTCTCTGCGAAGAACTCTCCAAGCATATCATTCAGCTGTGCAATCAACTTGACGTCTTCTTCTCGGGTCAGATGAAAAGATTCCGGCATGTCGGAGACAGGAGAAAGGGTTTGAAGCGCGATCTGATCGGATAGTTCTCAGTCAACGACGGTCAGAGATCTAACTCAAGCGTACCATGACCGCGTCAACAACGCCATCAACCCCGTCGCCACCCGAAACAGCACATTCCTCGCCTACAACGCGAGCACCACCGCCTTCAAGTACACCTTTCCGGACTGCCTCCTTCCCGATGCCGACGAGACCACGAATTGCACCTTCCCGGGTGCCGAGTGGTTTTGGTGTGCCTCTCGGTTCCGTACTTGACGTTCCTTGCGCGATAGCGAGTGATTCGAAACCGTTTACGATCACTGAACTGGAAGCAGGTGTGGGGGATGAACCACCCCCACCCAAAAGCGCGACCAAGAGAGTCTTCATAATGCGTGGAGAAAGTGAGGGATATGTCGTTGAATGTTGTGTCAACATTCGGCCAAGCGTTTGGGCAGCCGCTGTGCGAAGGTGGGTCGCGTGGGTTCGTGGTAGATTGGAATGTAGGAGCGTAGACAGGATGGCAGGCAGGATTTGGTGTAGCTGTGTGACACCAGTCAGTATACAGGCAATCGTGAAAAAATTACACAGAGAAAGTCAAATGTATACGCACATACGGTTCTATGAACAATGTTGTGTTTTCAAGGATTGCACCCACGACATCAAGCAATACTTCAAGTGTCTTCCCTTCTGGCTCGCACTCTGTTCCTTCCCTGAGCGCGTTGACAACACCTTCTCCAACCCATCGTACCAAGTACGGCAAGAGTGCCTGCAGACCTGCGTCCGCACGAAGACTCGCAAGAGCGGCTGTACGTTTGGCTGAATCTGATACAGATAACGAGGGAGGAAGAAGTGAGGAAGTGAGTCGGGTGTAGTACAGTTGAAGTTCCTTTGAAAGAACTTGTTTCACAAGCAGGTTTTGTTGATTTTGTTGAGTCGCCTGAGGTAGTTGTCTTCCCTGTGTAGGTGCGGTGGCACCAGGCTGTGGTGGTTTGGCATCGGCGCCTACAGGGGTAGGCTCTTCTCTCGGAATAGCCGGTGGGTTCTCTGGTACAAGAGGTTGTACTCCCTCCACAGCAAGCCAATGTGCGGTCCAGTTGACGCCTCTCGGAACTGTGATCTTTTCCTCCCTCAAAACTTTATCAAAATCAATCTCTTCATCCTCCACGAAATACACGGCACCAGCTGAGGCAAGATGCGGGAACGGGAGCGCGCGTCGAAACGTGGAAGGAGCGTGAGGAGTGTGGCCATACAGAGGTTCTATGTTCAAGGTTCGCAGAGCAAGGTCGATATCGGCGGTGGTGAGTACCGTTCTGCGTGCGTGTCGCATGTAGCGAGCGGCTTCCTGGCGCGAGAACGTCAGTGGTGCTCGTCACTAGAGCGGGTGTTGGAACGCACCTCGATAACTTGGTGTATTCTGTACTCGACATCGCTCGCGAGTGCAGATGCGACCGTGTCCGCAATATTCGTGATGCCTAGAGACTCGGCCACATCCTATGGACCATCTCAATCGCAGTCTCGCTGAGAGATGGATCGCGCACTTTGACTGAATCTGCCTTGTAGACGCCTGCGTGGTGTGTCTGCGTTAACTTGGATTTAGGTCCTGGTTTGCTCATGGTGGCAATAGAGCTGGGCAGCGTCGGTTGTTTGCACTTCGTTTCAAGTTACTACCACTAACTACCACGTACATCCCTACCACCCGTCGTGCGTTTCCCAATAGTGCTCTCGATTTCGTCAAGCATCTACAATGGGGGGTAATTGTGCGGCGGCGCGCTCGATCTACTAAATTGAATCTCCTCGTTCACAGCATGCACTGGTTGCTGGCAGCAAGTGTCGAATTCCATTTTACACGAAGTACTCTATCTCCCTTCCGTCCGTCTTCACATAATTAAGCGATACTATATGCATAGCTAGTGAAATCGCCAAATGTCTGAGTCCGCCACTGGGCGGCCCTGATATGATGGCCCTAACACCATGTCATATGGACGGTGCCCATTCCCGTGTAATGGAGGTGGGGTCTGTAACCATCCGGGGGTAGTATTCTCGCCACCTCGAAGTGGGGGGACAAGCTCCGAGGCCGTTGACAGTAGGTGTTCCACGTCATATTCCTCGGTTGACCATGCAACGCCAGTGATCGCAGTATTTTCTGAAGATTTCCATTGTAAACTTGAAATGTTTACGGAAAAGAAATACCAACGGGCAGCCATCCCACGGGAGACTCTCGTCTCTGGTTCGTGCAGTCCAGTGATAGGCATCGCTGACAATCGCAAGACAAGCGTTTGATTTTCGTCGGCGAGATTCCTCAGTTTTTTTGCGGCTGTTATTCGATCATCAGCTGAGAGGTTCAGCCCAGCAGCATTAATGACTGGCCTGTTGTGAGTAGCTGATGTCGCGTGGCATCTCTACCTAGTGGAGTATCGAATGGATCGACGAGGAGTAATGCATCGCGCAGCTCAGAGAAACCGTCCATCTCTTTGGACCGATACTCTCGCTGTGACTGGGTCTTGTTTTTTCTCGATGGTGAATGCTCTGGTGATTGAGATGACGATTGCCGCATAGTTGAAAGGATGGGTGAGTCACAAAACCTACGGGTCGTGTTATAAGTTTCGAGGGACGGTCCACTGCCATACTATCCATTTACAATGCCGTGCCAACGGTCCGAACCCACCGGGATAAGCTCTCTAGGCTTCGGGTTTTTGATGGCGTCTCTCGTGAGCAAACTTCGTTGGTTTTGGCTATCGAGTTATGACCAAGAGTCCCCATGCGAGTGCTACAGTGTCTTCTGCCACAGCCCCTTTTTGACATGGACACAATTCTCCGGCTAACGAAGTTCTATTTTGTACCGGGTGCTTCCAAGTTCCAAGGTGACTACTATGCTGTACCATAACTTCTGGTACAGCATAGTATCAATGAATCCCGATAGGTCCCGACAGGTCCCGACCCTGGCCTCTTATTCGATAGGTGCCAGATTTGGCGTTCTTCCATTCCGATTAGCTCAGTCGTTTGTCCACTGTTCCCACTGACAAGTATAGACTATGTTTTCATAACGATCGTTTCCACGATATGATGATCGGTTGTGATACACTCTTGGAGCCTATCATGGGGAAGAAACTGGGTCTGGACCACATAACAAAATTCTGGAGTAACCTTGAATGCATTTCGCAGCCCTAGGCAACCCTCTAGCGGAATGCTGCAGTTATCCGGTTGGTTTCACTTCCGTGCCGGTCACCGGCACGTTCCGGAATGAAAATGCGGTGATTCGCGTACGCAAATTGGACGTTTAAACCATTTGCAGCGGCTGAGCCCTCCGCTGTACTATGGTATGTCTGACATCTCTTGTTACGTCGCTGCCTGCAACCTTAATCACTCGCGGCTATGGACAACGAACCACGACGTCCCCTAATAGTGTAGTCAATATATTACTTCCCTCTCACTGGCAACATAGCCGGATGAAGCCAGATGACCTGCGATGAACATTCTCTGAACGTGCAATCGCCAATCGCACCAACGACCATGGTACGGCCGAGGATCGGAATATGTACATTGTGGTTGGATATAAGAGCAAGGAAAGTAGCTCACAGTTTCCACACGAACTGCAAACCTCGATGTGCAACTGGTAAGGAAAGAATGCGTCGAGGAAGATTTTGTCGATTAACGCTCCCTACAGATTCAGGCTGCGCGCAAAAATATTCGCTCGCATCTCGAGCAATGCAATGTTCCATATGAAGTCATCTCATTTGACGAGGACCTGTACCATGAATGTATCGACGATGCAAGACGACATGGCTACCCAGTAGACGGCGATCAGTCTGGGCGGACATTCTTGCGAGAGGGGGTCGTTTACGCAGCAACTGCTGGCATGCATCTCCTCCGCCGTCCGACTCAGATATGGATCGCACTCTACACGTCTTGCGCCATTTAGTAGACGAAGCGGCCGACCTTTTCATAGGAGACATGCCCAGCATCTATCTCTTCAACGACCGATTCATTGGCAAAGAAACACAGGGAAATGGCGTCCTGATGCATTTGCAGATGTCATGCGTCGGGCCTCGGACCTGTATCGCCCTGTTGCCTCTCATTTGATCGCCACGTCGACGCTAAATTTTGTCACCGCCGGTTTACTGGAGTACGAAACGAAATCCATGAAAGTATCGCCGTAGATATCACCTTGGAGAACATGCCACTGACGATGACGATGAATAGATCTCGAGCGCCGCACAACAGTATCCCACTTACCAGTGAACCATGTCTGGTGTCGCGGAAGCCTACTCATTCATGGTATTCCTGAGGGAGATCCCCCTGAACTACTACATTCAGGCGATCCCAGAGATGACGTTGTTCATTCATAACGTCAGTGTGTACCTTGTCCTGTCTCACATTGACACTTTATTCATGACCCATTTCAGCGATGTATTATCCTTTTACAAGGAAGAGCTAGTAGGCGAGGCGACCAATCAGGTCTCCACGCTAGCTGCTCGAACCAAGAATTCAAAATTGGAAACGTTTGGTGGACTGACAAAGACGATGATGGACTTCTGCAAGAGGGTTGTAAGGATATTGGAGGGATCTCCAGAATCTTGTGAAGCGTTTAAGCATTATACGGCCGGATATGTTTACTTCCACACCTCCATTTCGAGATATCGATTGAAGGACCTGAGCCCGTAGGGGCCGTATTAGACACCCCCGTACCCGAGCATGTTGGTAATGGATACACGATACACTCCATTCTGCATTGTCAATACAGTAATCAACACCACTGCTTCACGCTGGCAGGTGGCATGTCATAAGTGCGCCGACGCCGTAAAGGTGACATCATGGGCCTGAGCATTCACGTATCCCTGGAAAAATCCTCGTGTCTTGTGACCTGGGGCACTGGATCCCGGCACGAAAAACCCTTCCTGCCTCGCTGTACAGCTGACCGTAAAGCGGTTCCCCAGGCATAGCCGCCGAGGCCCATGCTCTAATACCTGGCAGTGTCCGGGCCAGTTTGCCTCCGTCCGTCCTTGACTCCTTCAACATCGTTTACACAAAATGTCTAGTTATCCTCTCAGTCTTCCTCTCAGCAACATCGAAAGAGCCAGTAATGTGTTTGCAGTAAGTTTTGTAGAACTGTTGTAGTGTATGCTTGGTGATCTCTCTCCGATTAGGCTGACAAGAATGCCCCAAACATGTTTCACCTTGCTTTCCTATTCAAGTTCCTGACCACGGATTGAATCTGCAGAAACTTCTGGTCTACCCACGAGAAGTTCTAACAGTTGACCCTTATCATCCTATCTCGACACTGTGACAGATTATTCCATCGGCACACCAGAATCTTCTCGGGTTCTACTACTTGCTCCTACAGTCCTACTCGGGGGCCTCGTATCCTGGAATGTGCTTAAGTAGTCGTAGGTCACCCCCGCCCTCATTCACGGTCAGCCAGCATCACAGTTCTCGCGATCCTGGAGTACGCGGCAGTCGCCTTGGCTGGTTCTTCTGCCGTCGTATCCCCTCATGCATCAAGTATCCCCTGGGATCCGGCGGTGATAAGAGTATAAGAGTGACAAGCTGGCCAACTTGAAGTATAAAGGTCGACCAAGGTTGAAACGCCGAGAGGTCTGACACCTTCACTATCTTCCTCATTACCTGCTTTTCCTCCTTCTGACCTTTGATAAGTATTTGCACCATGGGATCGATATTTGCTCCTGTACCGAAGCCAGCTTCACGGCTTGCCCGATACCGCGCCTTGTCACCCCACGCTTCAATTCATGTTTCCCCTCTTCAGCTGGGCGGAATGAGTATCGGGGACAAATGGGAGCAGTTCGGTATGGGGAGCATGAACAAGGAATCTTCCTTCAAATTGCTAGATGCGTTTTACGAAGCGGGCGGAAACTTTATCGATACCGCCAATAACTAGTGCGTGTTGACGACGATCGACCTTTGTTGCTCGTCGTGATCATTGTTTACAGCCAAGACCAGAGCTCGGAAGAGGTCATTGGCGAATGGGTCGAACAGCGTGGCATTAGGGATCAACTCGTCATCGCGACCAAGGTCAGCAATTCCATCTCGTCAGTTCAGACTGCGCGGTACTCATTCCATTGCAAAAGTACTCCACGAATTATGTGCGCGGGAACGACAAGTTCCGACAAAAGGTGTTATACACGGGGAATAATGTGAAATCGATGTATATCAGCTTGGAGGCAAGCCTGAAAAAGCTCAGAACGTCGTATGTCGATATTTTCTATGTCCACTGGTGGGACTGGGAGACTTCGATCGAAGAAGTGATGAATGGCCTCCACAAGCTTGTTCAACAAGGAAAGGTGCTCTATTTAGTACGTGTCGAATCATCTTGGACATTTCAGATGTCTCACTTCATCGCAACTTTCTAGGGCGTTTCTGATACCCCCGCGTGGGTCGTTTCTCAAGCAAACCAGTACGCTCGTGACCATGGCAAGACGCCGTTCGTAATTTATCAAGGCCTCTGGAACGTCATGGATCGCGCTATTGAGCGAGACATTGTCCCAATGTGCAAGGCTCACGGTATGCTCACATTTCAAGGTAGTGCGATATGATTGTTTAGGGTGCTTTACAGGCATGGCCTTGGCTCCCTGGGGTGTGCTAGCAAGCGGCAAACTCCGCAGCGACGAGGAAGAAGAACGACGTACCCAATCAGGCGATGTAGGCCGTGCGTTCGCGGGTGCAGAATGGAGGCGAAACGAAACAGAAAAAACCATGAGCGCAGCATTGGCCAAGGTTGCCAAAGAAGTCGGTGCCAAGCATGTCACTGCGGTAGCGATCGCATATGTCATGCAAAAGGCGCCATATGTGTTCCCGGTCATTGGCGGCCGCAAGGTGGAACAATTGGAGGCCAACGTCGAAGCGCTCGAGATCGTGCTCTCCCCCGAGCACATCAAGTATCTTGAGAGCATTGTTCCCTTTGAGCTCGGCTTCCCATTCGGACTAATCGTTAGTCTCACCCGTATCTGGTTTGGTAAACCCTATCTAAACCTTCGTGTTTCTTACAGGGCGATGGTAGCGAATACAATTTCTTGATGCAGAACGCAGCCTACATAGAGAAGCACCCTGGGCCTCGTGCAATTGTGCCCGACAATTCCTGAACCCGAAGACGACATTGTTGGAAGGCACCGCAGTGCTATCGTGCAGGACTTTTGTAATCTGTACCATTATGCCAATCGGACGGTTTGAACAGAGGCAAATAACATGGGATAGCATTCATTTTGAATGCTACGAACAAATCTATCTTCCGGAGTCTCTGAAGGCTATTTTTCGTTCACGTTGTCCATCACCGGCGCCCTTCTTCTAGATCTTCGACTCTTTGAGATCTTCCATCGTCTTAATTCGGACCTATGCCAACTGAGAAGAAGGTCATTCGTAGGTCCTCAAATTACCGCGGGTGCTTTTGATTCACCGCTCGATGACGTGCGGCACTATCAAAGACGATGGTTCGGGAATGATAGCGAGGTTGGATGGCGGTAAAGAATCTTGAAATATAATCCTTCCAGGTAAGGTACCCTCCTCGTCGCGGTAGAATGGCAAAGGACATGGCTTCAAGAGTTGTATGTAACGAGATGGTCCACCCTCCATGCGTCTTGGCCACTCTGTTATTCAGCGTGCTGGGACCGCCCTCCGACGCCATACAATAGATCCCCGTGGAATAATGGGCATCGAGGACTCTGTCAAGGCCCATGGAAAGTCCTCCGAGTCTGACAACGTTAGACCATTGGACCATGGGAAATTCAGAGGTCTTGGGGCCTGATCCGATGAGATCGTCGAGATCCATGCGGATGGCGCTGCATGGCAGTGACTCGTCCCCGCCACATCCAGTGGGCCAACCAGATGCGTGCTTATCGCAAATGACGGTCGTACGTCACGAAGCGCCGAATCAATATCGCTCGACCTAACCATAGCTGTCAGCCTCTCCGACTCTGTCGCCAACGATGCCGACGTACACCGCATTCCCCATCGAACCGCCCGTCTCCCCGTCCCAGCTCGCCGCATACAAAATGCTCCGACTCGCCTCGCTTCAAATCGACCCGCAGGCCTTCGGGTCCAACTACGCACGCGAAGCGGCTTTCTCGGAGGACGTCTGGCGAGAGCGGCTCGATTCGTCTTTTAAACAAACGATTGTCGCTTCCGTGCTGGATGCCTCGCACGAGCGTGGAGACGTCGACAGCAAGGAGGCGGAGGCTGGCGAGTGGATTGGGACAGCCAGTATAGTAGGACCTTCCGGCATCTCTCCTTCCCTCTTGGCCCCACTCAAAGAGGCCGGAGTGGGTGCCAACTGGGAGATATACGGCCTGTATGCGATGTGGGTACATCCTGCGCATAGGGGCAAAGGTGTTGGAGCCCAAATGGTAAAGGCATGTTTGGAATGGGCGCGGACAAACGTCGATGTCAAGTTCTCAAGCGAAAACAGTGGGAACTTTGAGAAAGTGGTGGTCCTGCTCGTCTACGGTGACAACGTTGCTGGGAACGCGTTGTATTCCAGAGCAGGGTTCACTTATTTAGAAGGGGTCTCAGCGAGTGAGGGAGAGAGGTGGATGTTGGCCAAAGTGTAGGAAGAGATCTAGCACCCTAGCCTGGGATCGAACGGTATACCAAACAGTTTGCATAGATCTTGAATGCTACGATACAGACGGTTTAGACTGTTTTTTTTTTTCAAAGTCTTTACTGTATAAATTCAGTTCAGCGGCTCACGAGGGTGCTTGCGGCGTGCAGCTAGATACTTGTCATGATCCTCGAGAGCATATTCCAGTGGCCACGACAGTGGCTCGATTTCTTCACCTCTCGCTGCCAATTCGTTGAGCCTCTTTCTCGTTGCAGCCTTTGTCCTCTTGACGCTATACAGTTTGATCCGATGGCAGGAAGACGTAACGTGGAAGTCCAAACTGTTGCAGGCATGTCAGACCCCGCTCAGAGCCGGCGACGGCAGTGACCGCAGCATACTTCCATGCCGAGCAAACAAAGGTGGGCTCCGTATTGTTCGAGGAATCCTATGCGCGGACACAGAACTCGAGCCAACCTTCAGCGTCGACGGGCAAATTTATCCTCCAGAATCCCCAGGCATGGTAGTGCTAGGGGAACAAGTACGCTGAGAATCGACGAGGGATTAAGAACTGACACTCCACCTTCTCTGTCATGTCACCTTGGTCGACGGGGCACCAAACGTGGCCGCTAGGGACGGTACATGAGCATGGCGGGATGAGTTCTTGAGAAAAGAAAACGCTCACCCGTCAGGAAAAACTTCTACCATTTCGACCCAGTTGCCGCCACCACTGTAGGCCCAGCCCTTCAGTTCGGTGTATCCGTCGTGGGTTATAACGGGTTTATCCAGCGGGAAGATGATAGCGCTCCTGAGTCCTACGTAAACAAAGTCAGCATCAGCGTAATCTCTACGGAACCGATACAGATGACACAGGTATCTGCTGGATCGAGAACACATTGGAGTGCATAGTTATAAAGGCAAACGGACAAACGGATGATCGGCCAGGAGACTCACCAACAAATGGATGAGCTCCGGTTTTCCTTTTGTACCGTTTCCCAGCTGAAATCGACGATAGACTTGAGGCCCAAGGCCTCGTGATACTCCTTCCAACGATATCCGATCAAGACAGGATTCGTATGCGGGAGTGGAACAGACTGGAACTCTGGTCATCGGTGCGTATCAGACGTCGGGTTAAATGACCAGAAATTGGAGTGAACTGGTGCGTCTCGAGAATCTCCTTCGCAATCGCTGAACTTGTTACGATGGTCGACCGACAGTGGTAGACAGCACATACCAGACCAGCCTTACTCTTCGTCTGCAAAGAACTAACTTGGGCGCGTTCCGTTGCACGACAGTTCGCTCGTCATCTGTGATGTCAGTGGCCATTTCGATGGCAGAAGCACTCAAGGGAGATGTGATCAACGACGGACACCGCTATATAAATACGGTCGGTGTTCTCTAGTCTGGTCACCAGACTAGGTGAATCTCACCACCCCGCGGATGGGTCCCATACCCGATCACTGGTACAGGGCCCGCCCGCGGTCGACGGAATACCCGCTCCATCCAACTTCTACAGAGGCAAATCTGAAATGTCGCCACAATGAGGAGGTGGAACCTCGGGGCGCTCCGTGGGATGACGACCTACGATACATTCAAAAACAAGCAACGTACATCCAAACATTATCAAGAACAAACGGGCAACAGTCCTGCCAATATGATAAATATGTACCCAGACAGACGGGTAAGCCGGCAATAGCGAGCAACAATGGACATGGGCGTATCATCGCAGACCGCCCCACCGAATCAGACCTTGGAGGCATCCCTATCTGCGCGGGATTGCCTTCGTGGCTTTTGATCCTCCTTGTCGGGTGGTCCGGCAGTGTACATGCAGAAGAACAGGCAAAGGAAGATGAGGAAGAGGGACAAGGTGACGGGGATGCGAACTTGAATACCCGTGTCCTCGTAAAAGACGATGCCAAACGCCGTCAGGAATGCGATCAAACTATCCCGCATCGTTCAGCCCCAAATGTTACACCTCGGAATGGCCGACTTACCCCCACATCAACAACACATAAGGAAGACTACATATGATGGCGAGCCTTTCCAGACCGTATGACTCTTTTAGGATACGTTTCAACACCACGACCTGCGAAAGAGGTAAGCGGGGTAGCCAAGTCGATGGCAATTGGCATTACCGCTCGTAAAGGCGTATCAGCGCCCTTGGCACGATATTGCTTGAAGATGGTGAGACCAACGATAATGCTGCCAACGCTGCAAATGATCGAAATATACGTCATGATCTGTGCGGCTGTTGGTGAATTGATTTCGCCTGCCCTGCCATTGTCACTCCAGGCGAGGAACCCCACATTCGTGGAAAGGAGCACAGTCGCCTTTGAGTACAAGATGTGCGCGTCAGGGGTTGCAGAAATGAAAGCAGGGCACGGCATACCAGCAAATTGGAGTCACGAATGCTCGAATCAACTTTGTGGACAAATTTGGTCCAGCGTGCGAGGGTAAAGCTGTCATGAAACGAGTGCAACTCTGCTGCAAACACATCAGGAGACCTGAACAACAGCGGCGCGAGGATGGCCAGGAGAACAGGGCGTTGATAAGGACCAAATTTCGGCCCTGTATCATCGATATCGAAATAATCATCGGCTTGGCCATACGAGCTTTGCAACACCCCATCATCTGTATGTGTTTAAGAATGACAATGGCAGCGCTAGAATTTCGCAAATGCCTTACTGTAGAGAGCCATGAATCTTGCTGGAACACAAACCAAGTTAGATGGGACTAATAAAAATCGGATCGTACGTACCGATGACCCAAGGGGCATGACCACCCCCTTCTCGGATGTCCGCTACGTACGAGTCATGAGTGCAATTCCAAGACAACCAGATGATCCTTCACATTCGATCTCTTTGACCACATTCAGCATGTACTCTAAGTCATCCTTGCCATACGGCGATGTCGAAAACTTGACCAAAAGCCTATCTGTATGGACTTCCGCGTTAGAGAAAGAGCAGAAACAGTCGGTCATATCCTTGACCTGCTGCAGCCTGTAGTAATATGTCTTTCAAATCACCAGTGACATCCTTGGTCACCGTGAAGGTCGTTGGAAATAGTTCGCAGTGCTTCCTAGAAGCCATCCGATCCATCATCTTACCCTTGTTCACCGACAGATAGGCTCACCAGTATTGCGCCTCGATACCTTGGAGATAGTTAGCCATAAAGACGACAGATCGGAGGATATGAACGCACAATGCACCCCCGAACCCTTGGACTTTGTGCATTTGTTTGACGTACACGGGGTATCCACCTCCCCGTGGCCGATGCCTTCGAGCCAAAAGACACGCCGCTCGGCGTGGGAAACGCAATAATAGCACGTTTTCGTGGCCCCGTTGCCATGTCGTACATCCAAGACCAAGTCAACTTCTTGGTCCTCGAGGAGAGCTCGAAATGCTGGACTTTTTTGCAGTATCTCAGCACCTTCCATGATCAGGGAACGTGTTGTGGGGTTGACCACGTCCGACGACGTGGACAAACCCTGGCATGCCACGTGAGTACAGTCGCCATTGGCCAGACATGCACAGTTCGACGCACCTTCTCCTCGTTGACATAGTAGATCCCCGCGTCTGGATGTTTGATCCTCCTCCAACCATCGGGAAGTCTGTATGCATCCAGTCAACCCCCGCACACGTGTTTAGTAGGATAAACTGACGACTCTGGGTCCGCTATCGACAACTTCCTGTTTTGCGAGCCCCTGAGGGTACTCGCCATCGAGCCACTAGCACCACGGTATGAGAGCCAAACCTGACCGAACCATTTTACCACCTCACCTCACACCACCTCCACTACGTGTTCTGATCTCAGAAGGCACTATCGTCTGCAATTTGAGGCCGAGATCATTGGGAGTGAGGGGTGCCGTGTTGTCTGTCGCTGCTTCGCCCATTTGAAACGTTTATGATCCTGTTGGCAAGGGTTCGAGTGCGTGAGTGAACGAGCCGCTGTTGTTGCGAGAATGCAAGTTGCCCACTGTATCGTTTAAAGCTGAAAACCCTTGAGGCGAACGTAAGAGTTCAAGCGAACAATTATGTACCCAACATGCTTGAGTAGGAATGGCGACCACGAGGCCTACATGCCTGACCGGAAGCTCGAGGCTGTCTCGAGCTAGTGTGATTGTGCCAACCTCAGCTTCGAAATCAAATGCAGCCTGAAGTCAGGGTCTTAATGAAGGTGTGGGGACGATAGAGAGAGAAACCCTGTATTGAGTAGCCTGGTCGCCCCATGGTCCGAGCGGCAGAATAGCAGAGGGAGTGACCTCGTAAAGATGAAAACAACGTGCAGTCCAGGACGTGTTATCGGAGGTTATCGGACGAAAACATCATCAGTTTCGGAATACCAAGATACAGTTGCTTCAATTCCACTTTATTACCACTTGTTTTGGTAGAATGACAGGTATCAGATAACCGCACCTTCGTGGCCGAAATGCCCACATAGTAGCGAGTAACAAGCGGAGTAGTACGAATAACGAAAAGGGGTAAATTGTGTGACGCCTGGTCGCTACAACCACACGCAAGCATGGATCCCAGCACCTCTCCGACAACCAAGAACAAACCCATAAATATCACGACAGAGAGATCACGCCACGAAATACCTCGCGTCCACTAGCCCCGAACAGGCTCCGATGGCCCCGGCAAAGGCGGCAGTGGAGGTGACGTGGGCGGCGTAAAGAAGCCGCCCGCGGTAATACCCATTGCCTCCACGCCAGACCCAGACGCCTTCCTCAAAGTCCCTCGCCCGATCGATATGGAACCTCGACCGCTTCCAAGTCCATTTCCGATCTTTTCGATGCTCAGCGTGGACCGGGCTCGACTGCGAGAAACGAAATGGGAGCTGGTACCGTTGTGCTCATTGTTGATGGATCGTACGCCAGCAGCAGTGATGGGCGGCTTGCGCTGGCGGGGTTGGTACGGAAACATGGAGCTACCTCCATTTCCGGTATTTAAAGTCGCCGTGGTGTTCGTCGTCCGACTTTCCCTGGTGCTGGAATGCCACGAGGGCCCAGCGTTGCCTGCAGGGCCAATTGGCATGACAAGCATAGCATCGTCAATACTGTCCTCATCATCGACCGTCAGGGAAAGTGGTCGAAGCGGTTTTGATAATGATGCCGAAGAGCTGGAAGAGGATGGTGGGGAAGGTGATCGCGAAAGGTGTCTTGAGGATGATACAGGTTCAGAACGATCCTTGATCTCATCGAATATCTCGTAGTATCGTTGAATGCAAAGCTTGATGACAGCACCTAGGGTAGTGCCCCCTTCAGAGGAGGAATCTGACAACTTGGAAAAGTTGGTTGTTGAGATCGTGGAAGACGATAGTGACGGGTCGTTGGTTGGTGAACGACCTCCGGGAACTGCACACATCATGACGTCTCGCATAGGGTTTGAACTCTTGACGAGGTTGGGACAGACAACGATAGAAAGATTGTGAGCATCCATGAGGTTGCTCGAAGAGTGCAACGAGACTTCGTGGAGGAGGTCTAAATAAACACCGTGAGCAGAATACGTATAGAGAGTATCATTGCTCTCACGTAGGACATGACTCAGGAGGATGTATACACATGGCATCAACTGCGGAAGGAGGGTATCTCGGATGTATGAAACAGCAGCCAGGTCGGATAGATCGCTTGAAACCACAGGACATTGTCGAACGACAGGATAGAGTGATTCGGGAAAGGGAGGAGTAGGAAGATCGCGCAGATATTTCTTGATGAGAACAGAGGCAAGATGGGGATCGTCAAACATCTCGAGAGAAACAACCTGGCCTGAGCAATGATCGACTCAAGATGACAGCTCTCGACACAAACTACAACACACCTCTGTCATAAGCTTGTTGAACCTGCTTCAACAAGGCAGAGTTTGGAGACCTTCTGAATAATCCCTCCTCCTTCATGCCTGCAGAGAGGAATCCTAAATATTGGAGGTGTGATCAATATGGTTTGAACGCACCACTCTCCCGGATGTATTGGATTGAGTCCTTAATAACGCGAGGAATACCACCTTTCTCGCCGTCGCATCCCATCAGTTCTTCAAGCGGCACGCCGAACACATTTGCGCGAATGGGTATAGGCATATTGATTTGTCTCTCGTACTTCAAGTTCTCTCTAATAACTTGTATAAGACTTCGGTGAGAAGCACGAAAGGAACGAAAACATACTGATACACCGCCGGTGGAATGTCAATCTGTGTTAGCGGGACATGATGTGCAAGGTCCGACAACGTGTCAATGTACACTATTTTGCGGAAGAATTTGGGACTGGAACAAGTCAAAAGGATGATCGATTGAATGTGTTCAAGGGGAATGCAAACCTTATGATGGCACCAGCCAACGAGAACAGCACTGAAAGACATGAGCTACGTTATGAGAGGAAATGAGAAAGCGCGCACTCTTTGAAAAGAAGGACGAGTGTACAATATACTTTTGCGTAGAGTTAGGAGCGAAGTAAGGGCGGACTGCATGAAGACTCACCAGACGTTTCAAGTTCTTGCGATATTTCCGACTGAGGCTGCGGTAAGCTTTCCATACCCAGTTCCAGCTGGGAGCATGTCTGGCCCCAGCAGCAAAGAATACTACGGTGTAATCGGACTCCACTGCCGGAGATAAGCAGGTAGTCTGCGCAAGTCGTCAAGGAACGCACCGTAAAGGTCAAGGTATGATAGAATGCGACTGAATGAGCTATTGTTGGTACTGATTTCATATCGACAACGAGACGACGCACGACAGAAGGATATCATACGACACTTGACGAGGGTCAGGGAGCGCCGAAGCACTGATGATTACCCTGCAGTCAAAGATGATCAGGCAATCTGATTGAGCTTGGTCTTGGAGCTTACATAGGTCTTGTCCTAAGAGCCATTTTGATGAGAAAACCAGCGGAACTCGGACAAGCACGACTCACTCATAGTCGACACCAGCCTGAAATATGACCTTGGCCATGATCTCTTGAACTCTGTCGCGCGCATCTGGTTCGGTTGCGGTCGGATCCTGGAATCCTCGTTTCCAAGGATGTTGAAAGGGTTTCTTCAGGTTCGCTGCGCTCAGGGGTGAAGTAGGAGATGAAGGAGCTAGGGAGAGAGCAGCCAGCCTTTGCTTGAGGTTCGAGGGCATGTTACGGGGTGAATACAGGAGGGTGTAGTATCGTTGGGGTGGGTGTTGGCGATGTTGAGGACTTCAAGACATGTGCTGAAACCCTAGTCCGCGAAAGAAAAGTGTTGGGTGATTGGAACGTGTACCTGATCAAACGCGTGTAACATGCGGAACAACAAACTCGTCCGCAAACACTCGGTTGGCTTGACTACACATCAAAGACTCCGACTGTACTACTAGTCTATTACAGTTGGGCCATTTCCATCCTTGCCTCTCCAAACATAGGTCTTTTGCTTTCTCTCCCACGTAGCGCTACCGACACCGAGTGCCAATTATAACATCTGCAAACATGCGGGAACGAGACCAACATAGGCTGTTGAAATCTCCGGCATTGCGGTAATGAGTTTGCACCGTGCTTCCAAATACCTGCAGGTTGCAGTAAGTAACGTTGATCGAAGAAACTTACATTTCCCCGTGTCGCACGGGGTATGTGAGGTTGGCTATTCCAGGATTTGAGGTATCGCGTAGATCGTCGTCTGCCTCCCTTCGGTATCCATATCCAATTCTTCGTCAAAAACTGGTTGAGCGAGATGGGTGTTGTTTCTGGCGTTCGCTCCTGATAGTTTCTAGGAATTGAATCGGTCTGTCTGATGGGGATTGGCCGCAGGAATAGCAGCTGGGGTGGATGGTTGTGGGAATGTCGGGTCGAGGGCTGTGCCCTCGCCAGTGAACGGTGGACACCGTTTCTGTCGTTCATACAGGTCTGTTTTACATGTACAGGTGACTGATCATACCGTCGGCAGCGGCCGCAGCAGGCACGAGGATCGATAACTGGCCGAACATGGTCCTATAGCCTGGATGTCAGTATAAAGCAGAGTAAATTAGCAATGCCTTCAAACCGTTTAGATCCGATTGTGGGTGCACGTTTTTATCGATGAAGATCTCGGGTCGGCAAGTCAAGTTGTCGCTCATACTGGCAATGCCTGCTTTGAATTTACAAGCGAACGCCGATCTGGCTGGCCAGCCTGGACAGGCGTCACGGAGCCAGACCGCCACCGAGACGTGTGTGCGCCGCACATCGTTTGGAGTCTTCGATACTCGTCCCCCGGGCCGGGGACGTGGAGTAACCGGCCGCATCTGTCATCAGCGTTGACAATCGAGACATGCCCGACCGAGTTCACGGCACTGTGAGAAGGCTAGACATAGTGCCAGGTGATATGTTCCGGGTAAACGGCGCCAGTAATTCTTCCGCGAGCCCGGCTGCAATCCAACTTTGAAACCCTGCGACGCGATAAAAGCACCAGAATCATGTCCACAGACATCCTCCTTTGCCTTCTCTCCGGGCTTCAACATGCACCACAAGTCCCTCTATCCCCCTCTGCCCCAAATACCCCCACAGAACGTCCACAACATCCTCTTCAATCGCCCAGATCAAGCCGACTGGCCAGATTACCCATTACAAGTGAACGCACTCACACGTGTCAGTCGGTCATTCCGAGAGTTTCTGGAGACGGTCCGCGATGGCGCTACTGCCATGCACAGCGATGTCAAGCTCGGCGGGCTGGGTATCCGCGCAGAAAACGGTGAACTCGTCGGCGTACTCTCCGAGAACACCATGGTATTCCTCTGATTCTGACACCCAGTCCCAGACTAACGGCTTTCATAGGATTGCATCGCCTTGCTTCACTCGTTAATCGTCATGACCGTCCCGTTTGCCATGTTTTCATCTTATTCCACTCCTTTCGAGTTCCAGCACACGTACAAGCTCATAAGTCCCACGCGCTTATTCGTCACCCCAACACTCCTCCCTTTGGCACTCACTTCCGGCCTCCCAGAAGATCGCATACACATACTAGAGGGAAAAGCTCAGGGCCATACGAGCTATGGCGATCTCGTCGCTCTGGCACGAGATAACAGGCTGCCACGATTACCCATACAGCAGGCCCAACGCGATACGCTTGCTTATCTTACATTTTCCAGTGGGACGAGTGGACTACCAAAGGGTACGTTATTCCCGGCGCATCTAAACATGCAGCTCTCCTCTTCAAGTCGTCACTGGCATGTGCTGACACATATCGCTGATCCGTCAGGCATCATGATTTCTCACGGAAATCTCATCGATACCATCTTTCAGTTACTCGTATTTACCGCAGAGTCACTCAAAGTCCAACCCGTACGTATTTCATTCTTGTGGAACATGTTGATTGTTTAATATGGGTCCCACAAAAGCCTCGAGTATGGAATGGCCCAGGAGGCATGAACGTGACTTTTAATGTGCTGCCGATACATCATGCCTACGGTCTCCACACTGCTGCATTTAGGTGCTTCTTGTCGCAGACAACACTTGTCCTCCTGCCTAAATGGAATGCCGATGTGTATTTCGATTCCATCCCCAAGTAGGTCTCGTTCTTTATACATTCTCCTCGTGTTAACGTGTCATCTCCGCAATCGAGGTATCGTGTTACGAGCATGTCCTTAGTCCCTTCACTTGTCCACCAAATCGTGCACCATCCCAGGTTTTCAACTACTGATTTCAGCACTGTTCAAACTATAAATTGCGGAGCAGCCCATCTTCCTGTTTTGCTTGCCGAGAAACTACGCTCGCGTTTCCTTGGTGTGGAACGGGTGGCTGGAGGTGGGTAGATTACGGTGTCGCTTTCCTGTTCTAATGCTGATGACGAATGCCAGGGTATGGAATGTCCGAATGCGTACGGATCTCACGATCCCCTCTCGTTCACGAAAAATGCTAATCACCATCTCTTCAGACGCTCACTATATCCTTGCTACCTGTCCCTGGAATGCTCGAGGGACGCGCCAAGAACGTGCCCGGGTCCGTCGGAATACTGGTGCCTGGCGTCGAAGCCCGCATAGTTCGCGAAGACGGTCGATTAGCACCCCTGAACGAACCCGGAGAACTATACGTCCGCTCTGCCTCTGTCGCGCTCGGTTACTGGAAGAACCAAGAGGCCACCAACGAAACGTTCAAGGACGGGTGGCTCCGTACGGGCGATCGGATGCGCATAGACGCAGACGGCGTCCTCTAGTACGTCCCTCCACACTTGCATCAATATAAAATTCTGACGGGCCGGCGTCCCGGATCAGCTTTGAAGATCGAGCCAAGGTGAGCGAAAAGAATATTCATAGGTCACGGTTTGACACGCTGTTGGCCACAGGACACGCTGAAAATTTCGGGAATGCAAGTGTCCCCGACGGAGATCGAGGAGACGCTGCTCCGACATCCCGAGGGCCTCGTCATTGACGTGTCCGTCGCTGGCGTGAGCGGCGGACGTACGGCGGACGAGCGCGTCCCGAGGGCGTGGGTCGTTTTGTCGCCTAGCGGCAAGGCGCTCGGTGCGGCCGAGGTCGTTTCCCAACTCGACACGTGGGTCCGCGACACGCTCAGTAGGTATAAATGGCTGAGGGGCGGTATCGCCGTCGTCAACCAGGTCAGTACTCGCTCTGAGAAAGAACTCGGTCATTGATTGCAAACGTTTGGACGAATGCAGATACCCAAATCGCCCACGGGCAAGGTCTTGCGGCGGGTATTGGTGGACGAATACGAGGCCGAGTTGCGATCGCGTGCCGCGAGACTGTGATGCATGTGGCGTTTTGTTGCGCGCACGGACACGAAGTCCGCCAGTGGTAGTCAGGTTATTCGCATGTTATTTTTCGTACATTGGAACCTGTTTGCATTGCACAATTCTATGATACAGTCAACCCACATGTTGCTGGGGCCACACCCGACAGCCCCACACTCTAAGGTCCTGAAACATTTTGTGAAAAGTTGTTGAATGAAAGATAAAGTTATCATTTACCTCCTTCATAAAGGCGACGGTAACGCTCGTAAGCCTTAGCAACACGGACAACCACCACCTCCGCCCTCATGATTCCAGCTGGAATGCAATGGAGGAAGTATGATTCTCGAATGAGGAATGGCAGAGCACCTGCAGTGCCATCAAACTTGAGAAAGATGATGCGACCGATTGTACGCGCAAAGGCGTAGCAGGATGTTTTCAATAGGCGATATCGGGGTATTTCGGAGTGAATTTCGTTGATTAAAAAGGAGATGGTGACGAGGCGGGGTGCATCATCAGGGGCCCAGGTGAGACGATGTAGCTGGCGATCCGGGATGGCTGCGGTAGCGGAACCACGAACTTCGATGGTGTCTGCGGCGGGGCCCCAAAGGCCTAAGCGAGCGGGAAGTGCGTGGCCAGTGATCGTGCGGGAGACTTTAATCTGAAAGGTCACGGAGTCAGGGGCTGAAGACTGATGGGACGGCTTGTGCTGAATGAATAGGATGAGGTATTCATGCTGATAGTTAGGCCATGCAGACTGCTTATAATGCGAAACCGCAGTGACGATGTATTGTCTGTTAGGGTCATTTTGGAGAACAAGATCGAACCAGTTCCCGGGCGTATGGGACGCGACATTGCTGAGTGCGGCCTCCATGGGGGACTCGGCGACCTTCTCAGCAAGTGGAAAGGGAAGGGAAGAATAGAGTGCAGAAAAATAGAATTCCATCTTGTTGAACAGTTGGCTTCAGAACTGCCAGACAGCGAAACAAGTGACATCATTACTTGTAACACGGTGGCTATGCTATGGCTGGACGAATTTGTGGTACCTAATGCATTTTATGCCACCATCCAAAGCCTCCATGACCTCTCTTCTTCATCCAGAGCACCATTCTTCTTGCTGGATTTGGCCCTTGCCTTTCCCTTGACAACGACCAGCGACGTAATCGCTCCCCGCCACGATCGCACACCACACGTCCAGGTAATACGAAGTACTCTGGGTACATGCTCGTCGTGGCGCCTGCGAGGATACTCCACAGGATATTATCAGTTGGGGTGGCGTCGAGGGGAGCAACCCAATGGAGAATTTGCGAAGAGCGTTGAACAAGCTCGTTCGTGTTTCAAGCTAGTGTGCGTGTGCACATGATTGAGCGGCACTGAAAGTGGGATCCCCTTTCCCGAGAATACTCAGATAATGCCGGAGGACGGGTGGTTATAACACCGATGCATGGCCTCGATCAATTCCGGGATAGATATTTGCATCAGAGACAGGGACTCGGGTGTCGACTTGTATCGCACCTAACGAACACGCCTGCTGTCGACTGAGAAGAGTGGATATAGTGAAACGACACACCTCGTAGAAGAGGTTTGTAGGATTGAAGGGGAGGACTATAAAATGTTTGTCTTCTACCATCTTCAGACTCCGAATGATATCTCCCTGAACAGTGACAAAAGATGAGAATGAGAATGACAGCTCAACAGGCAGGCGATCACTTCCGCGCCGGTAAAGCCATGATTGGGACACCTGGAAAACATTTGGTTGTTTCGGACGTCAGCGAGACACAGAAAATGGAATATATTCACTGTTCCTCATGAGAGCCGCCCGACACGTGGAGAGACACAATGGGTTGCATATGACTCCCTTGCGCCGGGCGGCAAGTTCATTGACCAATGGTTACCCAGGCACGACCAAGCGAGCGGTAAGAGGGTATTGCATGTGTGGGGATCATTGGAGGTAACGGCCCCTGGCATGCGTGAGTTTGGACAGCGCTTCATGCTCGAGTTGTCAGGGTGGCTCACTGAGGGCAAGATCAAGGTGCGGCAACCCTGGAGTATTTATAACTTGACAATGAACCCGATGATGTCGCATCGTGCTGATTATACCCGAATATGGCGGAAGTGCACCCGGCAAGGGGCTGAACGGCGTGGCTCGAGTGGCTCGAGCGTGGCTCGGTCAGTGCCCGCAAGCTTGTCGTACGTCCACAAGAAACAGAGGTTTTTGGGAGCGGATGATCGTTCGTATCAACTGTTGTTCGGAACTTTGTCGCATGCTCATACCTTGTACTCGACTTTCGGTGTTGATTTAGGTCCTGAGTTGTGCGTTGAGAGTTGGTGAACGTGTGAATGACCCAGCCCAGTGACAACCTGACTGAAGCCAATTCTCACAGGTCGGCGTCCCGGGTTAGTCTGGTGACCAGACCAGTCTATGAGGCAAGCCGTCGATAGACGGTCTGGTAAATTTCGTTGGGGCGTTAGGGGAGATTGCGGATTGATCGGGGCACGTGAAAAACAAACCTCGATTTGGACTTAGTTGTGTCACATGCCAGTAGGATAAGTGCTGGATAACCCCTGATTCGATTGTAGCCTTGATTTGGACTTAGTAGTAGTCACGTGTGAGTAGGATAAGACTCTCGATCGATCACATTGCTGGAACGCGAGCATGGATGTCGACGCTGAATACGATACCGGTCCCGGGCCCCTTCAAACTTGCCCTGATTGTGGCGCATCACTTCACCATTCTCGCAAGGAACGAGTCTCTGTGAACGAACGAATCAAACGGGCAATGCTGGTCTTGCACCAAAGCCGACTTTCGCTCGTAACTGCACTCATTGCAGTCCTCGATCCCTCGCAGCAAGATTTTACTATATTTCGGAGTAAGGTATACAAATCCGGGAAGCTTCACCGGCTCCTTGATACCATCTTCGAAGACACTCGGGGTTCCTCGTCTCTGTTGGCCTGGATGGAACCACGCGCGATTGAGACCGTCTCACAGAAGGTGTACAACGAGATGGACAATATCAAGGAGGACATACAACTGAAGATCGACTCAATCACTCCCGAGTTCCTTGCATTGTGGGATGTCGGCTCGACCATTGGAACAGCAATGGCTAACCATGCGCCTACTAGTACGCTGAGCAAGCTTCTGCCTAGTGCCTGTCAGACGACTCGCACATGTAAAGAAAACACTGTCAAGGACTCCAAGATCGTATGCATTGGCATTATAACATCTTCATGTGTTAAGGTTTCTTGTCGCAGCCATGTCAGGTCATTGTCACACAGCTCGCAAAAGTTCGATCAAATTGTAGCCTATATTTTTCTGCACCATTCACACTCTTCTTGTGGACGAATGGCGCATCAAGGCAGACGATCGAAGCCCTTGCGCGATGCGGGCTCTGCATCTCGTTCACGTCCTTAACAAATCTGTTACACGATCTTGTGCTGCGTTGCATCGATCAAGCGATTCGCGTCTCGAGACGACCCCATGTGCTCTGTTACGATAGCATCAACATCAGTATGTCGATCTTTGTGGAACAACGGTCCAGCGCACCCGCGAAGGTCCAGTCTGGCACGTTTTCAATTCTCTACGAGATTAGGAATGCAAATCCAGAACATATGCGACTTGCACCAATCTTATTGCGCGCGGAGCAGGCTTCCAGTGGGCTTACATTCAATGCTGATATTCGTCCAACATTCGAGCAAGAAGAGGCGTTTTGATTGCAATTGTTCGGATGTGATACTTTTCGCATTCAAGTACCTAGTTATTCGACCACGATCATGACACTCACTTTATCAATGCACTGTTAAATATCGCACCTGCGTGACTTGAAGCCGTTTTAAAGGTGAGATCGTCATCGAAAGACTATTTGGTCGAAGTAGCATGGGAATTAGTTGACAGAGAGTCTTCCCACTGCCGGTACCAGCAGTGATTATGGTATCCTTTCCATCAAGGATAGCGAGAGAAGCCTGGAGCTGAAATTTTCGGGGGACGATCGTGCGTGATGTCAGACGGTGAACAATTAGGCACGCTCGGAGAGCATCTATTTTGTCATTATTCGAGAGTATTGAGATGTAATCATTGGGAAGCTGGCTGCCGATGTCTTGGAGTGCATGCTGTTGTAGTTCGTCTAAGGTGTAATCGAGGACGGCCTGCGTAACGGAGCTGGTAGTGTTCATTTCACGATTGGCGGAAGGACTCGGAGTTGCGTCGCATCGATCACGCACAATAACTTTATTATTTTCAATTTCAATTTCAATCCTTTCAAAATCATTTTCATCGTCGATAATCTCGCGTTTTTTCATTGGTCGACAATCACGTGCCCCGATCAATCCGCAATCTCCCCTAACGCCCCAACGAAATTTACCAGACCGTCTATCGACGGCTTGCCTCATAGACTGGTCTGGTCACCAGACTACGTATATCGTAGTTTGTCAGCGCCTTTCCTGTTCCTTCCCTAACGTCATGCTTCTCTCTCCTAGGTATGATTCCCTCGTCACGCCGGATTGTATTATTTAGTCTCTCTCCTAGTATCCAATGCGTTTTCGCTGACGTGCTCGTGCGACGGATCTTAGTGGTCCTGACAGCCTGACTTGACCATGGCCGGAGCAAATCACAGAGGGGAGGGGTCCCTGGGCAAGAATTCACGAATTGTTGGATGGTGGGTATTATTGCCTCCGCAGCAGGGCGCTCCTCCATTGGTGACCAACAATCTTGAATTAGATTCCAGTGCGAGTCGTTCAACGTTTGAGACTTTGGCCGGCCTGGTTTGTGGGCCTTCGCCAAGGATAAGACGACCGCTACGTCTTCCCGAATTTCCGACCATGGTTGTTTGCCAGACAATACCTGCAAGGATATCAGCATGGGCCTGGCATCTGAGTCCAATGAACTTTCCTGGAGAGCGACACAACCAAAAGAATATATATCGGTCTTGCCAGTGGTTGTCCGCATCAACTTGCTCAGGTGCAATCCAGCGCAAGGCTCCCGGTCGTGCAGTGGATCTTTGGAGATATGCCAATGCTTCGGGAATATTTCCCACCAAAGAAGCATAGCCGAAGTCAGCTAAGTGAGCGGTGTAGTCTCCATCGAGTCGACTCACGAGCGCTTGCGCCCCTCATCACTGGCATGCACTCATGAAGTGACTTCCCACAACTGCAGCGGATGTTTTTCGAGTCCGTCAGCGATCTGTCGAGCAGTGTCGTGCACTCGAGGAGGGTTTCAGTTCGCTGGTGAAAGAGATCGCGGAGGAAGGGGAGGATAGATATTCTGAGTCGATCTAGTCGTGTGCAGTCTTTGGTGAGCAACAGGAGTGCAGGATTCGTATATTGGGGTTTCCACTTGGAGGTCACCTAGTTGGAAAATGTGTTGGCATCGAAGCATGGTGTTGGAGTTCCCAGAGCGAACTGGAAAGATTGCATACAGTGGACTTTCTTTGCGATCGCCTCTCACCCACTAGTTAGGCAGAACATCATCGCAAGCGCGACTAGATGTCAAAGTCTTATAGCTGGGGTTATTGGTAAACAATACATTAAGTACAAGTACATCTTATCCCGTAGATCATATCTAGGGCGAACGTGACCGAATTAGTTGGCGGTCACTCCGTAGAAATCGTAATCTCTCACCAATCGAATACAAACGGAATGGAATGCACGCCTACATACGCCGCTTCTTGTGAGGATACCCTTCTGCGGTAGTCACTCTGAACCTCGCCTGCTTGCCTGCCGTCGAACAATCGCTCTCCCGGGGTCCGCCCGAGCTCGATGCAATGGCCAGTGAAGTGATCCTATCGTTGTTATATGCAGGTCCTGGTGGTGGGGTTAATAACCCTTCAACGGGAGTGCTTTGTGTGCTTAGGAACTTACCTTCGCCACATGGAACGAGGCGAATGCGCCGTTCATCAACAAAAAGTGCATTGTGAAGCTTGTCCGCATCCTCTGCACTGAGGCCAGATATCCCTTTATCTCTGTCGCGAACAACCCCTTGCGGCCAGTTAACGATCATGTATCCTTTTCTCTGCAGGTCCCCGTCCAGGGTGGACCACGGGAGCCGACCATTGGCTAGCTTGAAGCCGATTTCACCTGCATACACGGTGGTCGGCTGATTGAGCATGCGTTTGATGTGATGGAATGACTCACGAAGCATCTCGACGAGTTTTTGTTTGATTCTATCGATCTTGCGGATCTTTCTAGGGTCCCCACTGGATACCGAACGAAAGACTGACGTCGAGGATTTGATCACGGGAGCATGCCTGTAGTAGGGTCAACACTCGAATCTCTTGAATAACTCTCCACTACAACAAATATCGCCGGCCACAAGAGGGATCATAGGGATCATAAGACATACTGACATCAACATCTGATTGACATTCGCTATGCTTTCCAGTCCAGTCCATGGAGCATTCCTTGCGACCAAAGGTAAGTTTGAAGGGATGAGGTTATGAGGGACACGAAGGCCTTTTGAAATCGCGAGATCGAACTGCAAGTTGGCTTAGTGATTGTACGTGATTGATGACGAACATTCATACCATTTTGCGTAGTCGTAGTTCAAATATGCGCTGGCATTCATCCAGCCCGAGGGAGGGATGTGGAAGAATGTAGTCCAAGGCGACTTGATCTGACATGGGTGACGTTTGAAAAAAAGCTGCTTTCATCGAGATTTGGGTTTGGTATAGGAGAGCGAGGGTGTGAATTGGGCACCACGGAAGATGTGATAGGATCAACTGTCGTAAATGGCTTTGAAGTGTAAGCGAGTGAGTGGAGCGCTGTGACTTGCAAATGCTCACACCAAGATCGAAATCCAACACTTGCTCAGCGCTGTGGATGTGCGTGGAGTATGGTGGAGGTGGATGGAAGTGGGACATTTGCACGCAGTGTATGCTGTTGGGCGGCGCGTCGCAGTTAGCTAGGCCTGTCTGTTAGATGTAGAGAGAAATGAGTATGGATACCGAGGTACATCTGGTGAGCGCCCTTACCCGATTCTCGACGGAATTCAACCAAGGTACTCGCCATAAATATATTTTTCCATCCCATCCTCCTGATACCACGAATTCACCAGAGGGAGAGAAACGAACAGCGTAGACTCCTTCATCATGCTGTAGACGTCTGATGGGATGTCCAGTAGTTGCATCCCAGAAACGAACAGTTCGATCCAAGGACGCGCTCGCAAGGATCGATCCATCTGGGGAGAGGGAGAGTGAGGTTATGGACGAGGTGTGACCTGTCCAGGGATGTCCGATTTGTTCTCCCGTGTCGGAGTTCCAACAGCGAATTGTCTTGTGGTACGAGCCGGAGAAGAGCCTGCTGCCGTCGCGTGACCACAGCACACAATGGACCCACTTTTTTTGTTGGCTCTCTGAGAGGAGTGTGCCACTGTCGACGTCATACACGCGGATGTCGTCATCAGTGCTGCATGCAAGTTTCTTTCCGTTGGGAGAGAAACACAGGGACCACACATAGCTGCCGACCTTGATGGAATGGTTGACCTGTCTCCCTTCCATCGTGTAAAAAGCCACAGTCTCACCACCAGCCGCAATGAGTCGATCATCTGGCGAGATGGCAATCCTGGGGCGGCTCCTTGCGTGAGTCCATTGTTTGACAATTTCGTGCGATTCGACGTCCCACACTTTGATCTCCCCATCATCCTCACTGCAAATGATCTTGGTACCATCCCGCGTCACAGCAAGACCACATATACAGCTCGCGTGCTCCATTGACGTCCCTTCTTGCTTTCTGTCCTCCAAATTCCAGACACTCACAGTTCTGTCATAAGTGCCGCTGACAATGCGTTGTCCGTCAGGGAGATACGCGAGCCTCCGGATAGTGACATCATGCGCCAGCTCGATTACCAGACGCGGCTGAGGTCCATCGTTATCGGAGCGACGTGGTGTGACGCTTGACATGATGGTGCTTTGGCAGTTGGTTGCAAGCTGGGGATCGGGTCGGCGGGTTTGCAAGGTGCGTGGCGAAAAGACTAAGGAAAACGCCGAACATCTCCACAGCTTATCCACGACTTTAGCGCCCAATCATGACGACGCTTGCTCTCATACCACGTGGTGTTATGATTTGACTGGTGGGATCGCAATGTCGATCCATTTGCAAACCGCTATCTAGCTCCTCGGTGAGCTTGTATGCGTTCTTCCGAAACCTTGCCGACCACCAGAGGAACCCGTCTGTCGACCTTTCTACACCCACAGTACTTGTCCACCATATCATACCAAATGCTTACATTGCAACTCCGGACAAGACGTCGTGATCGCCTGCCTATGACAGGATCCATTGGCTCTTCCCCTCTGCCAACTACACCACCCCTTTGCATTTCCTCCATCACCACCTCCCAATCACCTTCATTCCAATCGCTCGTCGCTTCCCTTCTCAAACACGATATCCAATCCCAACTCGGCATTTTCGCACAGTGGGAGAAACGTGGCGGGTGAATAGGCGCAGGGGATGCGAGTGATGCGAGGAATGACCACGAGACAGGACCTGAGTTGCGCTTGAACCCACCATCGTTGTTAAGGTCGTGCAAACTTCTTGCGGGAACTCCAGAAACTCCGGAGTTGGTCGGAGTTGGTTGGGACTTGGCCTTAGCTTATGTGCTATGCCCTTGCTGTTAATTGGGTCCCGGAGAAGCGGAGCAGATCGGAGTAGCTCGGAGACGTTGGTGATGTCAATGAGCTCAAGATAGACGACGACGACGACGACGAGGGTAATGCCGAAGTCCGAAGCCTGGATCGGATGAGGGGACAGACAGAGTCGGACAGAAGAAGTTTATCTAAGTCGATATTCAGACTGAAGTACATGAGGATAGTAAGTACAGATTATATACTACTGG
>JBBPSD010000012.1:0-123509 GCA_038093415.1 Xerocomellus chrysenteron
GTTTTCGCTCTCACAACAACAAACACCGGACGGTGGTAGCGGGACTTTCGGTGTGGAGAACCCTAGATGTGTCCAGTTCTGTGCTTGTGTTGGAAGTAGAAAGCACCGTTAGTCTGGAACCGTTCCTCGTCGAATCATAGAATCCAGGAGACAGGTCATGACAGCGTGCTTATAACTTTCCATCCCTGCTGGAGGTGATCTGGACTGGTTGTATCGGCACATTGATGGGTTCCTTCCGTCCCTTGAGCTTCTGCGATTTTATCACAGTTCTGCTTTGGAGAAGACCTTGTGCCTAGAGTGGCTCCGAATTTATCTGATGCACTGGCATGCAGCAACATTCTCAACGCCCAAATGATCTAATTTAAACTGCCGTAAGATGGGGACACTTACGGTTTGGATTAAGTAAGGCTGGAGGCATAATACTGCATGATACCGCAACTGCATTTGAGCCATACTCAGCCAAATGAAAGCAAAGCACCAAGGCACCCACCGGTATCTTTGGCCGCATGAGTCGGAAGATTGCAACTCCAAGGATACCGGAATACGTACTCTCCTCTGGGAACTAACCTAGGAGAGAGGTTTCCCCAATCCTGGAAAGCGTTGACTCGGTGAATGCAGGCAGACACTGATATCCACCTGAGTATCGGAATAACCAGAGCCGGTGATTTCGAAGTAACCAGCCCGTGATGCCCGGTCTAAAGCTTGGCTGTCGGAAGGTGTCTCCAGGATGGCGTTTCTAACGGACCGGTACCGTTACATCTTGGTCATTGTTTTCATCCTGTTTGCAAGAGATTATCTGGGCGTGCGGCGACGCCGCATACCCTATTGGCTCCTGTTGGTGAAATCCCTGGCACACGGATCAAGGGATGAGGCCCGAAGCCTGAGGGATATCTCGTTTCATGCAACGTTTGGTTGTGGCTGAAACGAAGGGTCGGTTGTCCGGACCAACAAACATCCGAGCTTCCGACCTGGTATCATCATAGATAGTACGTGTGGTACACCAAGGGGGAACGACGTGGTATATTCATACATCATATATGCCCAGTAAACCGTCATAGACACCTCGACGATATTAGCAATCGGCTCACTGAGAGGATGCTCACGCCAACGCTCCCTGCACAACAACCATTAGCGGCAAGCGTGAGGCAAACACGTGATACCAGCGTACCATGGGATCCCAAGCTGGCAGGACGACCGGATCGCCTGACTCAAGCACCTTGACAAGGTCTTTCGGTGCAAACGACTTGTGCACTACGACCTGGTATACGAACCTGAGCAAGCAGTCGCGTCAGCAAAAACTCAACACAAAGCAACACGGAACATGTACTCATCAAACCACTTGTCGCTCATGACCATGAAACCTTTGTGGCCGCTGTCAACGCCCCACGAGTTTTCAACCTTGAAACGAACCGGGCGCCCAGTCTTCTCGTCGATATGCACACCGGAGATTACCATCGCGTGGGTCATAGATGACTCGTTGGTTTGCAGACGTTGGGCTTTGGTCAACGACAGGGAAATACTGAATGCTTGCTAGAGTTACCCCACGAGAATCAGCATCAAGCATCACCGGGAAGTGCCGTTGACTGACCTCATACTGGTGATAGGCAGTGTCCATAATGCCGACGTCTTTCACCGAGGACGAGAAGTGACCGACATCACACCCGAAGAAGACTGGTTGGCCGGCCTTAATTGCCCGCACGATTGCGGCTTTGAGTTCACCGCTGGTCGTGTTGACGTCTGGAAAACAAATTAATTCACATGCATACTCGAGAGAGCGGCACTCACAAAGAACAGGACGGCCACCCCAGATATTACCAAGCTTGTCGACGGTATAAAGCTTGTTGTAGGCATTTCTGGGGTCGTTGATAAGCGAGAAGCATTCCGAAGGCTAAATGAACGTGGTAAACTCCACATCTCGCAAAGACAAAGAAAAACGACCAACGGTGTATTTGGTGGTAAACGCCCGGTAGAATTCAATAGGAGTGCCCTCCCACTTGAAATATTTACCGTCCTCGTTGTAATATTCCCAGGTGAACGGAACATCGGGTCTCGGGGGGACACCAAGAGTCGCGGACATAATGGTGTAGATTTCTTGCATGAGTTGCTCTTTCTTCGCGCGAAGGGCCAACTGCACTTGTTCGGATGACATAGTCGCATCGGCGCGAAGGGAGACGGAGAGAGCACGAAGGGTGAGGGCATGCTCGCGGAGCTTGCTCTGTAAGAGGGCATTGACCGGACTGGTAGCACCAGAGTGCAACGACTCGGGGTATACGGGATGAGGAACGAGACCGTAAGTCTAGGGTACAAGGAAGTGAAACAAATGAGTCAAGGAGTGGGATTGTACCAACCTCGAGAATGTTCACGACCATGTCCCATTGACCACCATCGCTGATGAGGTCGTTTGCAAGGAAATTGACCAGTCGGTCGTCCACCGGAAGGTCAGCGTTCTCGATAGAGAGCTCAAGGTAGTAGTTGGACTTGTTGAGCTTGTCCCAGAAGAACAGGTATGACTGTCAAAGCAATGTATCAGAAATGCACGAGAGATGCGGAGGGCCGTCTGCCAACTTGGGAGCACTGGAAGTCGCTGAGCTTGAGCTTCTTCATAACCTCGTATCTGATAATGTTGGTTGTTGCAAACAGCCAACAACGGCCGCTCGATTTCTGGTTGGTGACGGGCCCTGTCTTGAACTCGACTTCGGTGTTGAAAACATGGGGAATAGCAATCTGGGCTTCACGGGAAGTCAGGGTAGTCTTTATGTTGCTGTGGGCCAAGATGGTACGGGCGAGCTGGATCTTTGGATCGGCAGCTGCAGTGGATTCCCAGGCATCAATGTTGGCGAGCTGGATGGAGCCATTGCCGGACTTTGGGGCTGACGGAGGTATGTCTGCCAGTGTATCCCGCGGAAAAGCCTTCTCGTCGATGGACTTGCGAGCAGGGTCGGGTGTCTTGGTGCATTGGGAAGCGACCTTTGAACTTGCGGAGCCCATGGTGTGTGGGAGGGAGTGGTGGGGACGGCACTGGGTCAGAATTCGTTCATTTATGTACATCCACGTCATATTCGGAGCGCGCACGCAACTCGGCTCCCTGGACCGGAAACACCAGCTCATCCTTTCTCATACAGATACCGCAGCGCCACTGTGCCAGTGAACTGCCGAAAATTTACAGGCAATTCGTTTCATCCTTGACCCGCTCGCCTGTTTCATTCACCCTGATCCATTGACAGACAATGTTTTTGCGAACAAGATGCAGCATACACAGACACGACATTTGTGGATTGCTTGCAGAGTAAGCGGGCGATCACCGCATCAGCGGTTATACTATGCAAGATAGCTTGAAGGGGAATAAGAAGGTAGACATGGCGGCCGCACCAGCAAACTCAAAACAGTTCGTTTTTCTCTCTTGGGAAACAGCAAGTTTCGTTTTCTCGTCGCAATTGCTTCAATTAGCACTCTTGAATGTCCTGCAGAGACTCGTCAAGCAATAACATTCAAAAACGTGTCTTGGCGGATGTACCTTTACAGCCTGCACACTGTTAAATGCGGTGACATAAGGCCTTCGAGGGATATGAACGTTACCAACAACACAGGACGGTAATTAGGAGAATTACACACCATGCATGAAGAGTCGCCCTCTCTCAGCATCATACACAGCAGAAGTGCTTCCAGACGTCAACTCGCCAGGGTCTTCAAATACCTTTCGAAACGAATCAGCCGTAGTCTATTCGCCAACTTTAAATCAAATTCATTTACCTTGTCGACGTTATATTTTTCCCCGTAGAAAGAGCCGAGGCCACGGTTGACTGTGATCCTCAATGCAGAGGAGGCAACCAACACAGAAGGATCGTTGATTTGCCGCATGGCTATACCAAGGGTATCAGACAGTCCTTCATAGCAATTTATTCATATTGTTCGGTGATATAGGGCAAAGCACAGCTAGCCTACCTGCAGCCCAGAGCGCTCCGTTGGCATCAATGGCCAGGTTGTCCAAACTCCGATCTGCACGGGGAAGCAAGGTCAAGCATGTAATAAAGCATGCATCGCGGAACTCGAACCGGTCTTTATAACCTCCGTAAAAGCGAGAGTGTTGTCGGACTGTCGTTCCAGAACTGTGACACCCCCAAGGACGCAGTCCGCGACATAGAACGTATCATTGCCGAGATCTGTCCCTTTCACTATGCCATTGCTTGCATGCAGTCCAGTGTAAGCAAGCTTGCAGCCCTGATCCGCATGACAGAAACCAACGGATGTATCGTGGGTCAGTGCTAGTAAACTGACACGCCTTCTCTGAGAGAGGTATCAGACTTTGAGGCACAGGGCACAAGAAATCATACAAAGCCAGTTTTGTATCTGTGATCGTTGGTGAAATGGACACTTTTTCCGTCTGGGGAACCTACGACGTCGTTGGGGGTAACAACGACAGCAGGGTCCTGGAAGGTCCTAACGTGCTCTAGCATGCTGCTTTCAATATGGGTTCTAAAGACTTCGATGACAGAGTCCGCGCCAACTTTGCGTGCGTCTGCTGATTCAGGTTTCCTGTGATTGACAAGATACACGTAAAGGACAGAAGGGTCGTCGAAAGAGGGTACGACATCCATTCCATGCAAGGAAATTCCGCCTGGGGGCAGGGGTCCGAATGTGAGCTGGTTGATGGCACCTGTCCGGGGATCATAAGTAGCCACATAGTCCAATTCAGACCTTCCGGATGCATTTAATCGATCCAAAGTGGGCATCCACTGGGTACGACCGTGTGGTTTCGAGCAGGCAAGATAAACAAGGCCGGTGGGCTGATGGAGAACGAGTTCTGCAATGCAAGGTAGGTTTCAAGTTATTTTGACGTTGGTCTGAGGAAACAAACCTACTCTCACACGCCTGGAGTTGGGGGACTATCTTGCAATTGCCATTCCCAACAGGGTCAATGATCCTGCCCACACCGAGTGCAGACAAGGCGGGTTTTATATGGATGTAGGATGCACCCAGGACGGCAAATAAGACGACTGCGACGCTGAGCAACATCCCACCCATGTTGGTGATGGAGAACTAATAAGCCAAGGCCCGAGTTGACCCTACTACTTGCTAGTTCACCCGTTTTGTAGCGATCATGTTTGCCCACGTGACCGGATAATTCAGCTCAAGACAGCTGTCTCATGATTCATCTTCTGTCTCTGATCCCAATCACAGACAGTCCGATTCATCATTTCAGCGCTTACAATGACTGTAGATGGTGTCTTGCAAGTCCGTTTTCCATTTCTTCCCCCGATGCAACAAATAAACTCGCTGAAAACCACAGGTGTCTCCGCCAAGTTTGGCGTACACCTGTCTCGGTGGTTTCGTTGTCCTGGTAAGCCTGCCCACCTGGATTCTCTCCCTTGCGCCGCTGCCGCGACACGTGCACCCCCATGCAATGCAATGGAGCACCTCACCTATCATCCGTGATCTCCATTATGCTACTTGCTAGTAACTCGAAGCTCACCGTGCATCATTTAGTTTTCTATGGTATCCCTCCTAGTAAAGGAAACGGTTTGTTCCTATATTTATCACAGTCTTGTCTATCCGATTAAACCATTCTTAGCTGTACATCAATGAAGTCGTCCTTGGCACTGCATTCGGTGTCATTATTGGCCCTTACGTAGCTAATGTCTTTGATCCTCGAGCCTGGGGCGGCTCTCAGGAGAACAAAATCACCCTCGAGATCATGCGAGTTGTTCTTTCCACTGGTTTATTCGCTGTGGGGGTAGAATTGCCATGTGCTTACATGAAAGAACATGCGAAAAGTCTGCTCATCATGGTTGTCCCTACTATGGCTTTCGGCTGGGTTGTTGTCTCTGGTCCGTCTCTCCATCTCCATCATCCACCACTCAACACATTTCCTGCCATATAGCGGCCTTACGTGCATTCTTCCCTGGTCTAGACGGAGTCTCGGCACTTTGCATTGCCGCTTGCCTCACTCCAACTGATCCAGTTACCTGTGCTGCCATCACCCGTTCGTCTCTCTTACTTCCCAAACCTCCACCTGGTGTTTACCCGTTCTTCTGTTTAGGTGGGAGATTTGCTACTAAACACGTTCCTTTAGACATTCGTCGGATTCTTTCAGCCGAATCTGCGGCGAACGATGGTCTGGCATACCCCTTTCTCAGTATTTCAATCTACCTGACTGTTGAAACTTCAATCCGCGTGGCCATCGGAAAATGGTTCCTCATTGGGTGGTTGTGTAAGCTGGTTCATGTCGGAAGTTCACCATCAACTTTCTGATCTGGTTGCATGGTGCAGATGAAGTTATCCTGGGCACCGTTCTTGGAGCTGTTCTGGGTCAGTTACTATTCACTACTCGAGAGCATCTTTGGCTTACTTTGTACAGGGGTACTGTTCTGTAAATTGATGAAACATAGTCATCGCAAGGGCTTTATCGATCGCGAGTCGTACATCGCACAGTACTTGGCGCTTTCTATATTCACGATCGGTGTGGCCAGTTCCATCGGTGTCGATGATCTTTTGGCATCCTTCGCAGCAGGTTAGAGGGTTTTTGCAGTTTTGCGACATGTCAAGTCTCACCCTTTGAAAGGCTGTGCAATTTCATGGGATGGCCACTTCAATGTCCAGACGGCAGACGATTCATTTTCATCTGTAATTGACTATATTTTAAACTGTGGCTGCTTCATTTATATCGGTGCCTGGCTCCCTTTTGAATCGTACAATTCGCCAGAACTGGGGCTTACTCCGTGGCGATTGGTCGCATTGATGCTTTCAATCCTTGTCCTTCGACGCATCCCCCCTCTACTTTTACTTTACAAGTGGGTACCCGAGATTACGTCTTGGAAGGAAGCAATGTTTTCCGGACATTTTGGTATGCCAACGCCATCTGGCGTACCATGATCCAGTACTCACGTTTTTTCCACAGGCCCTGTGCGTACCTCCCCCATTGTTCTGGGGTGCAATGATGACTGTATTCCTTCATGTACAGATGGGTGTCAGTGCAGTTTTCGTTTCTGCCTTGGCTCTCACACGGCTGCCAGTACCCGCGAATCCACCAGCTAACCAGGCGCAGTTGCTCGCTGTAGTGATTCAGCCCATCGTATCGTTCACAGTACTTGGTTCCATTATCGTCCGTACGTATTATTTTTGTCTTTCGTGCGACAATCAGAGCGTCATACCTCATCCAGATGGTCTCTCCATCCCGTTCTTCAACTTGGGAAGAGGGGTCCATTCTCGCACTGTCACCCTTACCTCTACATGGACCCGTACAAGAACTGGGGCGACTCTTCCCGACTGGGTATTCTACGCCCGCCGTCCTGAAAACAATACAGGCACTCTCACTGCTACCGACACGGATGTCGATGTGGAATGTGGAGTGGAAACCACTGGGAAAGGCGAATCTGTCACTGAACCCGGACCCAGCCAGACGTGTAGCGGTCCGTCTTCACCAGCGGAAATCGTGACTCCCACTGCCCCTGTGGAAGAGAGGGTGGTGACCATCAGCCACCGTAATCCTGGCAGTGGAGCCGGTGACGTAGCCAACGAACCCACACAAGTCTGTTTTACGATTATGTTATTTCCGCTGATGGTCCGCTGAAGAACCTTTTTTGTGACTTTCCTTCTAGGTCGTTGAAGATAATCCTGACAGCACTGAGAAGGCAGATGGAACGACTCTGCAGCCCAAGCTGGTACGATTTCCTTCCGCTGAATAACATATGCTTTGTGTCCATACTGGACACGATGATCACGAGCATAACGACGAGAACATTAAGATTAATGCTGGGTGCCTTTCGGACGCCCGCGTTGATGGTAGCCACGCAGTTTACTTATTCCTAACGTTAACCCTTGACCTTGGCTGGTGCCGTTTTTTTTGTCACCCTCTAGAATTTACAATGCGATACTTATCTCCTCATATGATAATGTCTGTTGTGATGGGCTGAAAAATCAAAAGGGAATAAACAATAAGCAGGGTATGTAAAGTAGAGAAGATCGAAGGAATGACGAGGCGCGCGTCGAAAAACCCTATAAGTATAATGGACGGTTCCATAACGATCGTGTGCAAAAAGGATGGATAGTATATGGAGAAATGAAACGAGTGACTTGCTCCCAGCGCGACCAAACTATTCAAACGGATTCGTACGACCTGCCTGTGCAGCCATGAATGTGGATCAGGACTCGGGAAACGTGACGTCGTTGCTGGCCCACGTACCTGATTGTCGCCTCCCCGATCGGGACCCTCGCCGCACCCACACAACCAGTCATGCCACCACCGGACCTCCTGTCTCTCTTCTGGATCTTCGCGCCGCGGCGGCCGAAGGACAGGTTGTGGTGTCGGTTGGAGCGGCGTCGTGTGTGATATGTCCTCCAGTGGGGCAGGAAGCCCGAGTGGGCGAGGCGGCGGATGAAAGGATGTCCTACTCGCCGAAGACCGCGTGCTCGCGTGCGTTTTGCTCTCGGCGGGTGAAGGCGGGTTAGAAGATGGCAACATCGACATCGGCGTGGGCGTGACAGGGCCGAGCAAGGTGGGTGTGTGCGCGCGCTCGGAGGGGTGTACAAAGGGGTTTTCTGACGTGCGCGTTCCCGTGGACGCGTCCAAACTCGAGTTGCGCTCGAGTAGAGACGCGCTGGCCGAGTCCACTGCGACGTCCCTAGGCGAGCGGGTGCGGTCGATGTCATCGAGGGGTACGTTGTACCCCTCGCGCGCGACGTCGACAGATTTGAAGGTGCGGGTGTTGCCCGGGCCTACGGAGGTCCCGATCGAGGTCCGGCCCGAGAGAACGAGGCTGGCAGTACGGGTGACGCTGGAGAAGAGGGAAGGGGCAGAAGTGTACTGCACGGACTCTCGGATTGATTTCCGGCGTTGTCGTTCAGCAAGCTCCCAGCGCTTGAGCGTCTGTTCGTCACCGAAAAGAAAAAGAAAAAAAAAAGGATCATCAGCGCACTGGGGGAACGTGGACGGCAAAGGCTCCGGATGCGCATGCGAATACCGTTCGAAAAAGTAAAAGGAGCAATCCAGGAGGGTGGATGGGATGGGGGGTCGCGTACGTACCTCTTCGACTCTTTGCGTCTCGGCAGCGTCGTCGGTGGTGGGAGGGTAGGCTTCGTGCGGGCTCACGCTGTGTTGGGCGTCCTCGTCGTCTTCTTCAACCTCGTCTAGTATTGTTTCCTTTGCCTTGCCTTTTGCATGGCTGCCCGCAAGCCCGGGCGAGGACCGCCGTGAATTCTGCCAGTCGAAGTCCTCGAGGCGAACGCTCCAGGGACGCGGGTGACTGAAAACTTCATCTAGCAATGATGGGGAGGGTGGGAGCGAGGGCAGTATTGTGACTTCGGGGTGCGGTGAGAGCGATGTGGACATTGTCCTCGCTGTCGTCGTCGTCGTCGTCGTTATCCAGGTGTTAGTGAGAAACCTAATCAGAATTTCGGCTCCCTATGGCGTAAAGCCCCAGAACCCAATTACGTGCTCCTTGCCGGTTTAACCTTGCCCACAACCGCAGCACCTCAGTCAATGTCTTACTTGTTACCAAGCGTATCCAAAGTAGTACTATGCATTATATATGGTCCGCAACGAGAAAGAAAAATAACGACCACCCATGGGCCATACCCTGTTCATATTATGGGTTCCATCGCAATCCCTTCGTCGGACACGGATCCAATGTAATGGCGCAACCTCGATGACTTGGCCACCACATGCTGCAGCATCGGGCGCGACGAATCCTCGAAGCCACGCTGTTCCCGCCTGCGAGGGACAAGATCGATATGCGCGCCGTTCCCTGCATCTGTTAGTATTCTACCGGAAAGCGTGCTACATTCGAATTGGACAAAACCCAATAGGACGAACAGGCAAACGTTACAGTGCGGATCCATTCACGTTAACGCGGTCTCAGCGAGCTCGGGCCACTGCAGTTTTGTGGGTCTGGGGATCAATACGATGGACACGTGAAACGACGTGGATCGGGGCGGGCACCGTCACGGTTTAGCTGGTATGACTGCCGACCGAAAGGAGGGGCTGGCATGTGTCGCCGTCGTCAGGACAGAGCTGGCCAGTTGCACACTTGAGAGGAAATTCGTTCAAAGGAATACTGATACTTTCTACAGCCCTTGGTCTGGCCTTGGTCTGAGCAATAATTCTGGTCAAAACACATATAAAGCACTTTCAGCCACAATGACTAAATCCGCAATCCCCCTAAAACCCACTACCAAAGTAGCGAGACCTGGACCAGGAATAAGGGTATCACGCCTGGACCTGGCACGACTCATCAGACTATGACTTGCCCAAATGCAGGCAGGGGAGTCTGAAAACCGTACTATAAGATCGCAGTCAAACCTTACCCGGCTCCCATCGCTCTCTTGCGACCCCTCTCCAACCATGTCTGCAAAATTATATGTTGGGTGAGCCAACCATCGCTTGTCCTTCCTGATTCTGGTTCACTCGCTCATCGGCCGCTGTAGTAATCTAGGTTGGGGCACGACGGACGACACCCTCAGACAGGTCGGTACTTCCTCGTAGCTCAACATTGATCTTCACGCTCCCCGCTCGGAAAATAAATAAATAGGCATTCGCTGAGTATGGCCAAGTCCTCGATGTGAGCGATTTCGTCACGGATTCTCCCGATCACTGCACGACGATGGGCTGAGAATTTTCTTTCTGCATTGTTTTGCTGAATCCATCTTCATCCATGTCTCCGATCATGATGTTGTCGCCATCCCTTCAAACAGTCCATTGTGATGAAAGATCGGGAGACCGGTCGTTCTCGTGGCTTTGGCTTCGTCACTTACGGCTCTTCACAAGAGGCTGATGCTGCCATCGCCGGGCTGAACGAACAAGAACTCGATGGAAGACGTATCAGGGTCAACCTAGCGAATGCTAGGCCCTCTGGCGGAGGTGGTGGTGGTTACAGTGGTGGTGGTGGTGGTGGTTATGGTGGTGGTGGTGGTGGTGGTTACGGCGGCGGCGGTGGTGGTGGTGGATGGTGATTGACCTCGATGTGAACGTTGAAGGTCCCTTGGTGATCTATCGATGTCGATGTCTGTAACTGTGTATCCCTTTCAAGTTACGATTGTTTGTGTGATCTCATGCAATCTTTGGATAACTGGTCACTCGGTATTCAGTGAGGGCTCTCAGTAAGCTTGCTAAATAACTGGCACCAAAGAAACGTCTCTGTGACAACATTTTCCAGATGCCAGGTGCGTTACCTGTTGCCCACGACGCATGCAGTACACGACGAGGTCGACACTGCTACTGCCCCCAAACAGACGATGAAGCTTTGAACTCAGAACAGGATGGATGGAGGTGCGGAGGGGTAAGGCTGGGTGAGCAACCCCAATGTCGTTGCTCACTGGAGCGACAGCCCTCCCAATCACGAGCGAGCGTTTCCCGGCGCCGAGTGACCTACCCTTGTCCAGTCACCGAAGGCGATGATGACTTGCGGCGGGAAAAGGCCAACAAAACCCCCCGAGATAGATATTGTATCTAACAGGTCTGGACACCGGCGAGGAGACCAGACTCAGACGAACAGAATCGGGCGAAGAGGTCAGCACGAGTGACTTTCTACCAATCTTATCTACAGTTCCCATCGTGGGGTTGCCGTAATCATAGCGAGCATTATCGATCGCTGGATGTTCGATGTCAAACCTAACCTAAACCTCGGGGTCGGTTTCAGTTCTATATTGATGGAGTCGACATATCTTGAGGGCTGGCCAACGGCCCCAAATTCCAATGTTCGCCAACATCGAGGCTTTCCATTGCGTCGTTTAATTCGACGAGACTCACATGCCAGGAGATGAGCGCTTCCCCGACACGTTGCATCAGATTCTCTTGCAGGATGCGCCGTTCCAACGGGGGGTTTCCCCATTCTCTTCACGCATCCAAAATTTGAAGTCTCGGAACTTCTGGAACCTCGTATACGTGGCTGAGCGCCCCCAATAGTCTGACGCGTCCTTTTCGGTACAATTGACCCCTGTACTATTTGCCACACCCTGGACAGCAATGCACCACGTCGTGGACGAACACGTCGCATTCCACACAGAAATCGTGGCTGCAGTCCGGACACCGATACCGACCCAGTGGGCTGATGCCCTCCGAGACAGGCGCAGTCGACGGCGTCGCTGGAAACGCACGCCCACACGCATGACACGCCCCCGCGCGCTCGCCCACGTCCTCCACCGACGTCCTGCAAACCCTCGTTCAGCGAAGCGCATCAGAACCAGACGACCGCTTACACGGCTCGATAGGGCTTGACGGGAAACAAGTGATGATAGCTTCGCGCGAGATGCGGCGAGCTCACGATCATCAGTCCGCAAATGTCGCAGTCGGTCGGCACGTCGCACACTTTGGCCATGCACCGCGGACAGAGAAAGCCTTCGCCCTTCATGTCCGAGTGGCATGCACACAGGCTCGGTGGCGACGAGTCGGGGAGGCGCGTCGGAAAGCCCATCATCATCAGGTCCGCGGCGGGGTTCGTACCCCCTGCACCACCAGCACGGGCCACGGCGCGTTGGGCTGGCGGGGGAACCAGCTCGAATAGCAAGTCTTTAAAGTGCCCCTCGTTCATCGCCACGCCAAACTGGCCTGTCCATTTCATGAGAGGCGAAAAAGTACGGGCCATCGCATCGACCCACCGCCTGTTTTTTCACACATGTCTCTGCATATCTTCATCTCGGCCGCCAATGCGACGACAGATATTCGAATCTTGTTCCTCACGCACGCGTCGAGCGTGTCGTGAATGTTTCCCGGGTCGCAGGTCGTCAGCGAGCCAAATATGATGAGAATTTCGCGCGACGAGTGCGTGGGGAGATGACTGTGGCTCTTCAGAATGTAACAGGGAGCGGCGGTGGATCGCGCTCACCTCATGCTGCTCCGTGCGATCTCGATCGCGTTCTGCAAGCTCGGCTCACCGGCGGGTTCGAGTTTCGTACGATCGCTGAGTGACTTGAGCACGTCCTGCGGATTACCTGCACACGAGCGTGAACGGAAACGCCGCAAATTGGGACAGGACCGTACCAGACATTTCGCCGATACGTTCGCCGATGCCGCCGCGCATACCAACGACGCCGATCTGACCGAGGGGGTTCTGGTCAAACCATTCCACGACAAACTCGCGCGTGTACTGCAATGAGAGGTGGAACCGAGTTGGACGCATGTCGCGGTCCATCATGGCCGCTGACAGATCGAGCAGGAGAATGAGATGTCGGATGATGGTACGTCGAATGGCGGCAGCTGGCGCGAGTAGTCTAGCGAACGCGGTGAGGAACGCAAAGGGGGATAGAGTCTGTGTGCGTGCCTTCGCCGTCTGCTCCTCGCCATGAGGCCCTCGACCGCCCCTTGCAAGCTGCCAGCCTCGTCCTCCTGCACGGTGTCCCATGAGCGCGTGTAGGATGCCTCCCATGTATACGCTTGCTGGATGGAGAGATCAGACGGAGGCTTTGGGGGTAGCGTGAAATGAGACGTACATCCTTTGCCTTGCCCTTTGCCTTGTCTTTCTTGCGCTTGTCCGTGGCTTTGCCTTTGCCTTTGCCTCGGGCGCGAACTTCATCATCTCCTAGCAATGATATATCTGAATCCGAGTCTACATCCATGTAGGTTGGATCCGTTCGCCTTGGTGGTGCCATCACGAACTTTTTGCGTCGAAGTTGAATCTAAGGCGTAATGGTCGAGCTGAACTGTAACACTACTGCTTTGAGCTACATTACTCTACAACACGTTGTCCAACTTGATAATTTAAGTTACTCGCTCTGTGTCACTCTTCCTGACGTTCTCCATCTCGACGACATCGCCCCAGACCCTCTCCACCCACTCCAAGCAATTATCCACCTGTTCAAACACCTCTGCCGTAGCTCGGCTCAACACAGGATCCTCGAATCCCTTCACGTCTGTGACTATCCGAAGCGAACTGCGGGACGGGGTCCGCGATTCGTCCGTGTCCTCCGGATCGAGCACAAGCCTCGGTCGCTTCCCCGCCCGTTCCCCATCCCGCCCAGTCCGTAACGTCGCCGGTGCGACCACGTCCCGAGCAGCGTCCCCCTGACGGCGTTTCACGAGCACGTTGGAGAGCTCTGTCAGGAGACGACGCTGCAATAGCTTGTACACTGGATCTTCGTATCGAAGTGTCCGGTCGACGGCTGCACGCAGTGTTGCTTCGTCCTCCTTGGACAGCGTAACAGGCGCTTGCGTCCGCACACGGACGACCTCGTCAGCGAGGTTAATGAGCTTGGTGTCGTTTGCGTCTGGTTCTCCGGCAATCTCGGCGCGGAGAAGTGTCCAAACGCGAGACATGAATGAATCAGGATCGGGAGTGTCGGAACTGGCGTGAGAAGAGCGAGTGGGCGCAGGAAGACGCGTAAGAATACGCAAGGAGGCGGCGATGACGAGTGCCTGTAGATAGTTTTGTATCTTCAAAAGGGTCGGAGCTGAGAAGAAGAAAACGGGCGGAAGTGTGTTGGCATTCGGTGTGGAAGACTCTGCTGTTTCATTGCTGTCATGACCAGGGGATTGGACGGTTCCCGATGGAAGGGGGCAGGAGACAGGCGAAGACGAACCCAGAGCCTGGACAATACGCACGATCCACAAGAAACGCGGCTCCACCGAGCTCGAATGGGGCTGTAAGTTGTCCAGCCAAGACGCCCATGTTTGCATTATTCCATCTCGATGCCAAATGTCGGACACGATCTCTCGCTCTGATGTCTTGGCCTGTTTCGCGACAACGGACCTGAGCTGTTGTTCAGTCATGCTTCCCAGGACAAACTGGGAAAGATCGTCTCTCATGATCTCGGAGAGCCTGTGAATGTCTCTGATGGTCTCGGCGACCAGCGTGGCCAGTGCGACGGGACGGGAGGATCGACTAGGGGGGTCATCGAGCGGTCGTTCAAGGGCTGCGATTTCGGGATCACGAACCGGGGCGCAACGCTGCCGGAGACTAGCCAAGACCTCGCGGAGATGCATGAGGGCAGAGTCGAGGGGTGAAGAGGTGGGAGAGAAGGGACTGGACAATGTGACCAACACGGGATGGTTGGGCGGAAGGAGCGGTGAAAGGGCAACATGGAGGTCTCCGTAGAGCACCTTGATGCGCGGAAGCTGAACAGAGGGCTCTGGATTGGAGAGGGTGGCTACGGCCTGCATGAACCTCAGCCGCGTGCGGATGGGAGCGGTGAGGTTCGCACCTCGTCCCAGAAAGCCTTGTGTGCGAGGTCTTCGACCTTGCTCTGCAGCGTCGGCTCCGTGTCCCCGTCAGTGGTACGCGAGCGGGACATGACCGATAGGAGAGACTTTCCCGGAGGAAGGACCTGAGCGGGGTCCGTGGCAAGGACATGGAGAAAGTGTGCATTGTTCAGGGTGTCGACGAGCTCGACGGGGAGACCAAGGCTGGACACGAGCGGGGATGGCGCGGCGGAGGGCATGCAGGGCGGCGATAGTGCGGGGTTGTCGGGGTCGGGGTGCTGGTCGAGGATGCGCGTCGCTTAGGAGTCTTTCTTTCTGCGTCGATGGCACAACCCAGCCCCGTCCTCGCCTTCATCATCGGGCTCGCCATCATCCTCCTCGCATCCGTCCTCAACGCCGCCGGCCTCAACCTCACCAAGCTCGACCATGTGAGTCCTCAGCTTTCACCGTGCCCGCTCCTCACGCCCCCCAGGTCCGCACGAGTGCCATTCCCAGGTCTGCGCGGCGGCGCGACTGCCTGCGACCGCTGTGGCTCTTGGGAATGACCCTTTACGTCCTGTCTCAGCTCATAGGGAGCACCCTTGCCTTGGATTACATGCGAGCGGGCAAGTCCTCTGCCCCTAACAGCACATTGGTCCTCATCCATCCCCAGAATACGTCGCTCCTCTGGGCTCCACATCCCTCATCTTCAATTTCCTGTTTGCTAGATTCTTGGTTGGAACACCAGTTACCCGGACAGACATATATGTCAGTCATCGTCCGTCGTTTCTTCGTCGCTGACCACCTTCTAGGGCACAATAATCGTAGTTCTTGGCGTCATCGGCATAGTCGCATTCGGCGGCATAAATAGCGGCCTCTCTTCAGAGACCAACGTCGACCATATCACCGCCCTCTGGAGGAGGGGTGGGTGGCTCGCCTTCTTCTTCTCCATGTCCCTCTCTTTGCTCGTCGCCCTCAAGTTTACGTACTCGCTCGACGCAGTCCTCGCTGCCCGTTCCGATATCACCTCGGAGCCCTTCACAGGCATGAGCGCGCGCAGACCACCCCCGCCTAGTGCCACCTTGTTTGGGAAAGCCAAGAACACCTATGCCTCCCTCTCGATCTGGATCATGGAGAAACTCGAGATTTGGACAGCACCAAAGGACGACAGGCAGATCGCATGGGTCCTCGGAATTGGCTGGGCATGCTGTGGCGGCGGTCTCGCAGGTGGCTGTCTTGTATTTGCCAAGGCTACGTACGTACCCACCAAGCTCCTCCTGGTTGTTCTGATCCCTTGTAGCGTCAAGTTGCTCACCGGGAGTCTCTCGCACGAAAATCCGGGGAATCAATTTGGGCATATTGCACCCATCTTCACAATCATCCTCTTGACCATCACAGCGGTCTTGCAGATCATATGTCTGAACCGTGGACTCAAGGTGTATGATTCCACCCTCGTCGTACCCGTGTTCTATGGTGTCTACACCGCTACGGGGTATGTCGCCCTCTTTGCCGTGCAGCCTCTGCTGACCGTCGCATGCAGCTTCTTGGACTCGCTCATCTTCAATGACCAAGTCGGTGCCTACAAGCCCTGGATTCTCTTCCTCGTTTTCACTTCCATCGTAATCCTCATATCGGGTGTCGTCCTTCTTACACACAAGAAGCCTGAGCGATCCCAAAGGAATATGGCGCGGTCACGAACACAGGGTGCACGATCTGTCATGAAGGACGACAGAAACAGTGAGGAAGACGAAGCACAAGCTCTACGGGTGCCAGAAGAGGAATCACCAGCCGATGAACTGTGGCAGCTTGGAGACATGAGCGACGACGAGGATGGCGTCGGCGCTGATACCACCGGGAGGGGAGTGAATGGTTCCGCAGGTAGCGGGGTGGAGGAAGGGCGTAGATTGATTCATGACGAGGAAGAGGACAGGCGACGATCTTCGTCCTCGGATGCGACGCTTGCTCGCAATGACAGCCATGACCAGTACCACAAAGATTACACTATATAACGATATTTTCTGGACATGATATTATACTAGGGTCCGAGAGCTGTCAAGTACCTAGGGGCTGTGACTCCCGGCCACTAGTGGAATAGGTAATGGCAGACGCGTGTGTGGCTGACACTACGGTTGATCCTCCACACCTCCCCGCCGCGTACATGGCCGACAAAAGCGACAGCCAGGACAAGGACATTGACGAGCTCGACGACGATTTCGGCTCGGAAGACGAGAACGCAGATCCCAACGTTTTCCGGATCAGCAATGCACTAACGCCCCCCGCCGCCAAGAGCTACAGCACGCAAGAACTCCACAGTGAGCCGACCGACGTCCTCGACGGGCCTCTCTCTGACGTCCCGCAGCCTTTATTCACGAGGGGTACATCGACCTCAACCCCAGCTATCAGCGAGGTACGTTTCGCCCGCTACCGCCCACCACCACCTCGTTCACCGTGACAGGGCCCGTCCGTAGACGTCGTCTGGCCAGAGAGCAAGCAGATTGGACTCATCGACTCGATTTTCCGCAATTTTTACGTGCCCCCAGTCATATTCGCAGTTCAAAAAGACGACGACGGAGAGACGGTGAGGGTGTGTGTCGACGGCAAGCAGAGGTTGACGTCAATACAAAAGTTTCTCGATGGTTTGGTGAGCAATCATTTTTTTTTGGTCTCTCCTGTCGACTCATGTACCGTCGCAGATACCTCGTGAGTGCAATGCCCCTTTGCCGTGTCGCGCGCTGAGGGTATTTTCGTCAAGACCGCGACGCACGAACAAAGAAGAGCTTCTGGTTCGTCAGATCCGACGCACAGAAGACGACACGTCTGGAAATCCCTGACCAGTGGAAACGACGGTTCATAGAAACGAGGATCACATGCGGTCAGTGTCCTTGCAGTGCGAACGGTGCCCCATTATTCACGCCCTCTTCGCCAGTCGAGTATCACGACCTCCCGCCGGGCACAGAGAGAGAAATTTTCCAACGGGTACAGCTCGGGATGAGCTTGACGGCCGCAGGTGCGCATACATCCCGGGTATCGAAAGGGCGCCTGACGATCTAACGTCATGCAGAGAAACTGCAAGCCATTTCCTCCCCTTGGGCAGATTGGATAAGCGATCTCGAATTGCGACACGTCAACTGTGACGGCGGCCTCGCCGAAGTCCTCGAGTGGGATACGCGACGCGGCCGCGACTTTCAATGCGTCGCACAGATGGTGTTCTGTTGCGACCTGTTACCGGAACAAGCCCTGCCCACGGCCGCCAAACTCGAAAAATGGCTGTCGCGCGCGGACAAGCCAAACCAGGCGTTCAAGAACAATATAGGCGACGTGTTGAACGAGTTTGGGTACATCGCCACGACGCCTGGGCTCAGAACGGCGTTTGAGCAGGTCGACAAGCGCGTTGCACCCGTCGAATTTGTATTTATTGGTACACCTGATCCGCGACCCTGAATGTCCTTGTGAATGCTGACCGTCTTGGCCTCGTAGGGACGCTGCTCTTCATCCTTCGAGAACATTCGCACCACGAGCGGGCGACCGCCGTCTTGCACATGCGTCTACGAATCCGGGAACAGTTCCGTGACGTTCGAAACAATGGGCATGTCGGCAAAGCGCTCTGGAATTTCATCGACAGTCTCATGGGACCGACGGGTCTCAAGATTCTCTTCACCAACAAGACCTATTCTATCGCACCACCCAGTTCTCAGCGGAAACGCAAGAAGGGAGCCGACGATGACGAAGACGAAGAGTATCACCCGTCGCCCATCCGTGCCGGGACGTTGAGCCAGAGCGTGAAAACGCGAGGTCGAAGGAGGGCCGAGTAGGTTGGTCAGGATGGCGAGATAACTATTGTATTTAGACTACGCTTTGGGTCGGAATGTCTTGTTGTAAACCCTCTACTCGACGCGTACATAATATATTGTCACCATTCATCTGTCTTTGCTTGGAGAGGAGTAAGGAATACAATGGTGCGACGACATTTTTTTCATGTTGACTGGCATTCCAGTTTCCGCCAGAGCCCACCGTGGAGCATCTGGTTAGTCGACAGTGATACGATGTGCCGAGTGTCGCCCTAAAGCATCCCTTTCATGCGTCCGGAATGCGTCTCCGTTGCGACCTAATTGTTGTAGCCCACTCTCGCGGTATACCAAGTGCCCTCCGGCGTCGTCATCGCACGCGCGTACTTGAGCAACAACTTGTCCCGCTCCTTCGAATTCACAGCAATGTCAGAGAGGAACGGCTCGATCTCGTCGCTCTTCCATCGTGGACGTGTCAGGAACAGCTCCGCAAAGCGTGCAGCGGGATCTGTCGGGAGGGTGGACGCCGCGAGGTAACTCAGACTCGCCCCCGAGACGTCGCTGGGGTGTCTGAGGTAGTTGCCCTGGCACGCCGTAAGTACCAGTGGGACCCCACCGAGAGGGAACGTACCGAGAGCAGTTGGAGCGAGACGGCCGACTCGAACGCGTCGCCGACGGCGTTCTTCCATTTGGCCATGAACTCCGTCTCCCGTATGGGCTCGTGCTTTCGACGCGATGCTCAGCTGGGGAGGAGGCGGGAGCGACGCGAAAGGGTACCTTGTAGTGTCTGAGGATGCCTAGCCCGATTTCTGCAACCACCGCGTCGACGTGCATCTTCCACGTACCCGCCTCGACCTGGCCGAACCAAGACATGACCTGGTTCGACACGTCGCGCGGGACGTCGTGCTCGTCCGCCAGAGCGGACACCAGGTCGTCCACCGGCGCGGCGTCGTGCGACAAGCTCAGCGATATGAGGTAGTTGAGAAAAAGTTCTAGGATCGTGTTCAGATGTACGCGCGCGATCGGTCGAAGGTAGCCTGCGTGTCGACGTGAGAGACGAACGCCAACGGTCGAAAGGACGGTGACACGGACCGTCGAGGACGAGGACACGCCGTTCCTTGAGACCGAGTCTCAATTCAGAGTCGCTCGCTTGGATCTCCCCTCGTGCCTGCTCGTAGCTGTATCTCGGAAGCGTCGTCTGTGCGTGGGTGTCAGTCACTTGGATGGCACACGCGTTCGCGACGACGTGGACTGACGCGTCGATCTTCGTCCCCCTCGTCGTACTCCATCCCTCGAAGGAGCACGGACAGCTTGTGCAACTTGGGCACGGACGGTACCAGCTCCAGCACCTCGTGCAGCTGGTCGCGGACGTGCACCGTGCCGTCCGGATCCGTCCTGGACGGCGTCACGACCAGCACCGTGTTGGAGAGCGCCACCGAGCGTAGGGTGTATGTCTTGTCCGCCGTGCATATCACGGCGTCCTCGGTCGGATGTCCTTTGATGGAGAGTCTGTCCCTTGATGAAGTAAAACGGTCGGCGTGTGGGTGGCTGCCATCGCTCACATTGGCTGGGTTGTTTTGGTCTCTGCCGCTGAGTCGATGAGCTTGCATAGTTCGGGCACAAGTTCGATGAGGCGGAAGGTGCCCGAGTCTTGTTCGGTTGACGGGGAAAACCTGAGCTCGAGTTGGCTCATCACGGTGCGAGTCAGACGCGTCGTGAACTGCCATCAGCTGAATGTCCATCGGATACACGGAATGTGGTACTGGAATACATGTACGTGGAAGACGACATAGACGTCCATACATCACGACAAGCTGTCCTCTACAGGATGGAACTTGACTCTGACCTCTGAAACCTCCCTCCTCGCGTCCCTAAGCAGCTGGGTAATCTTTGCCTCCAACTCAGACGTGGCCTGGACGGTCATCGTGCGAGATACGTCGACGGTGAGATCGACGATCATCAACGATCCAGCTCGCTTCGCTCTCAACTCCCTGATTGCGAGCACGCGGGGACGTTCAGACTCTAAGACAGCGCTAGCATCGCCATTCGTGGCGCCGCGCTGAAGCAGCGGGTCCAGCGCACGCAAGAGTTTATCTCGCGAATTCGTTGAAATCCCGGCGTCGGTTAATTCAGCAAACGCCCCTCCAAACAACTCCACACCCTGCGCGAGAATGACAAACGACACGAGCAAACCTGTCGATCAAACCTTGCATGAGTGACCACGTTCGTGACGGGATCGCCGACGTACCTCCGAGTGGGTCGAGTGGCAGGGCTGGGAAGATGGACGACCCCAGGATGGCAAACAGCGCGACCACGCTCGAGTATGCGTCACTCCGGTGGTGCACAGCGTTCGCGTACAGGACAGGACTGTGTTCTTCGTCGGCAACCTTTTTCGTGATGCGATATAGCCATTCTTTTGCTAATACGCTGACGGCTGCAAACCATGCAGCGTTGGGATCGAGTACGTCTACGTGTGTATGTGCATGCCCGACGGATGGGACGTGGTGACCGACAGAGGCAACGTGTTGCAGAATGTCGTGGAGTTGACCTGGAGGTAGGGTCGACAAGGTCCCCGAGAGAGCCTCCATCAAAAGATGGTAGGAATGAAACCCTATGCCAAGTGCACCACCGATCAAAAGAATGGAGGTCGTTGTCGTTCCGAGCGTTTCGAACTTGGAAAAACCATAAGGGTATCTTCCAGAAGGCGGTTTTCTAGATAATTTCCAGCAGAACAAGGTAACAAAGTCACCCAACAAGTCTGGAGGGGTGGCGATGAGCACACGTGTCGTGACGCGAAGAACACCACGCACCACTCATCGAGTGACCTGCATCAGCCAGTAGTGATGCGGAATGCATATACCAGCCTGCAACTCCCTTTGCACTAGTCAAGACTACATTGACGAGAAGCCCAAGCAATGTTATTCGACTACCTCGGTCGCCTGCATCACGTGTTGAGCCAAAGCGTAACACCCAACAAAGGACGACGCACCTTTTCCTTCAAAGACATTTATCATCTGTTCCGCGTCATGAGCGTGGTCGTGATCACCATGCGAATGTGAATGAAAGATAGAGTGCGAATGCGAGTGGTCGCTGGGGTGTTTATGACTATGGTCACAGTCGGCGCTCTGTGCGCTCTTCTGGGTGCTCCTCGCGTCGTCGCCTTTGGGCGCGCTCGTTGAACTGGTCCTTTGTTGCAACATGGATGGGGGAAACCCTGCACCTGTGCGTAAAACCGGACAAGGTACTGATGAAGACCTAGCCACATGTCGGCATGGCGTTTATGGGACCTGTGCAGACAGCGAAGCGGTACCTTTCTATCAACAATAACCCACTTTGCGATCTCACTCTGCACACGCGGCGGGTGACCTCCTTGCTTGGCTGGTTGGGACGAGTGGTAGAAAAGTAAGAGAACGAGGTTTGAGGATAAAGACTTGGCGCTGTCCTGAGGAGCCGAGCCTCGGAGGTGGAGATCAGGGCGGCTTGTCGTGATGGGCAGCGCCAATGCCTTCCTAGAGCCAACTTCATGCCAGTGAATCCGATCCGCTGGCGAACAAGGGGCTGTTGCAAGTTTCGAGGCTATGGTACATCAATCATATGCGTGTGTTCAAGTTCAGGCCGTTTCGTCCGAGACCGTTCGCAGTCGAGTGTGACCGTGGCAGTCTCATTGACAACCCGTCACCAAACCAGTGCTCGTAGAATCTTAGAACCGCTGACATGCAGACTCTTTAGCGTGGGGCAAGGAACGACTATCTTCCTTGTTCTGCACCGGAGACTACCCTTTCGATAATCCATTCACTTGGAAGACGTAGACGTATGAATACAAATTTGCCCCACAAGCTGCTCTGGTCGGTTACGCGTCGTAGATGCTTTCTAGCAATGCTTCCACTCGAGGCTGAAGTTCTGGATTGCCCACAGCTGCCAAGGCCAGCTTCGCAATGGTCGGCAAGTTGGCTTTTGGAACATTGTATGATGCGAGCGTGCGATGCAAGCCCAGGCCGCGCACGAGTCTGGTTGAGTGGTCGTCAGGCCAGGCACACTGGGGGGGGAAGGTACGCATACTCGTCGATCTTGCTCCCCAGTCGTTTGACATCCCCCTCGACTGAACCAGTAGTGGGTTCCCGCAGATAGAACAACGCTTCGGCTAGAGCTGCCTTATCTTCAGGACTTGCGACATCGGCTTTAAGACCGACGACAGAAGCAAGCGTCAAACACTTTCAAAGCTCTTAACACCCTTAAGTCCTCGACTCCTTCACTCACAGATGTGATCCCGTGCGGAATTCTGTAGGTCGCTCCAAGTTTGTGACCAAGCGAATGTGATAATCCAAGGGAACTAGAGATGACTGTAAGGAATTGCCCTCTTATTGTGGTATATCCTAGACCTTCTTCTTACCCGTATTTCTTTGGCCAAAGGCTCATCCATGCCGCTATCAACAGTTTCTGTCTCGTTTCCAAATCCCCGGGTTGTGCCTTGCTCTTTGGGAGATATTTGAAGAGGTCTGACAGTGCGGCATAACAGAAAACCTTGGAAGGATACGGAAGACCTGGATGGTAGAGACCCTCTGCGATTCAACATGAGTTTCCAACGCCGAACTGCATGTAGGGGTGGACTACGGCATACCAACAGCATGGTCTAACGCTCGAATTCCCGTCGATGCCTACGTGTACCTCATGTTGAGCACGATGAGAAACAGGGCCACGAGGCGTACCATAGTTCCTCCGGGGTGGCCAGCGTCAACTTAGCATCGAAATGACGCCAGCAGGGGCAATCATGGGGTCGGAAATGCTGACCTTGTTGCCTTGCTCGTCAGTGTATCCAGCAACGGCCTGATGGTGTGAATCATTGATAAGGGCTTTCGGTGGGCTACGACAACTCACCCTGAACTCGGCTGCACTCAGGGTGGTCGGGATGGCTATATGATTGAGAAACTTGCCCCCGCTCTGCTGCTGAAGACGATAGATGATGGCCTTTGATGCATCGGTAGGCGAGCCACCTCCGATGGATACGATGATGTCGGCCCCTGCAGTTTTGAACGCCTCGATGCCACGGATGATGCCTTGGACGGGGACATGCTGCCCTATTTCGGAGAAGGTCGCAGCAAAGGCGCCGTTATCTTTCAAGATCCGTTCAACGTTGGTGACCACGTTTGTCTTGCAGATAGAGTGTACGTCAGCGCGGAGGATAACGTGAAGGTAAATTCATCAAGGTGTTTACCTTGTCTCGGAGCGACTTGCCGGTAACGACGAACGCCTTGCTGCCACCCAGGACGGAGAGTAATCTTGGGAGGGCTGTGTGCACACAGCCAGGACCGTAGTATACGCCCTTCAACGTGTCAGAATGGCATAGAATCTATGGAGATCATTGTTGTCGGCCATGTTGGGACTAGCGAGTGTGAACACGCTTCGGTCACGGTAGTTGGGGTGTCGAGGATTGGTCGATAGGTGCGATGTCGGCGGTAGAACGTTCTTCCAGGATGCGGAACGCAATTGATCTTTGCTTCGAATGCTATCTGTAGGTGATGTGGTCTATTGATTCTACAGAAAGTGTATAATGGGTAGTATCACAGGGGTTGTCATGATTGGGGTTTGGTGCTGATGCCATGAACGAGTTCGGATCGTGACACGGCTCCGCGAATCATAAAATCAACATGTGCGTCCACAAAGCCTTGAGGGGTGGCGGTGAGCACACGTGTAGTGACGCAAGAACAGCACGCACCACTCATCGAGTGACCTGCGTCAGCAAGCAGTGATACGGAATGCATATACCAGCCTGCACTTCCATTTGCACTCAAGACCACATTAACGAGAAGCCCAAGCAACTGCCCCGGTCGTCTGCATCACGCGTGTTGAGCCAGAAAATAACACCCAGCAAAGGACGACGCACCTTTTCCTTCAAAGACATGTGTTATCTGTTCCGCACCACGAGTGTGGTCGTGATCATCATGCGAATAAGATGGAGTGCGAATGCGAATCGTCGCTGGGGTGTTTATGACTATGGTCACAGTCGGTGCTCTGTGCGCTCTTCTCGGTTCAGCTCACTACCGTGTTCATCTACGTCCTCTTCCAACACTTCAATCTCCACGTGACGATCTTCCCTGCTCTTCCAGTACCCACGCTCGAACACCTTGCGACCAACCCATTCCACTGGCAATTAAGGACGGCGGAGTAGCTAATAAGCGCCAGTGTCCACTAAGAGGTGTATGAATAGCACAACGAGCGACGACCGCAAGGGACAACGTGAGCACTGGACAGAGATCAATAACAACATAGCAAATGGACTCCAGACGATAGCAATGTTGCGCTACGAAGCCAAGGGGAGACTGCGGATCGCCGACAAAACAACAAAGGTACAACACCAGATGACGGGTGGGCGTAGGCCAATAAGACATGACGAGTGTAAGGCGTTGACGAGGAAATTCTTGGTTGCACAATAAACAGATAATGCGTGGTTGTGATGAGGGGATAATAGGATGCACGCGGATGCGTCGAATGTAGGGTGTCCGTAGTTATGCGATGGAATAATTTTCTAGATTGTCGCGAGTAAGAGAACGGGGGTAATGAGAATGATCGCGGCATGCAGCCATGAGTCGTCCTCGACACCGTCAACGTCGCCATTCACAACTGCTGCGTCCAGGCGTTGACGACAGAGAGCTTTCAACTTTGGGAGATCATCTTTCAAGGTCACTTGTGCGCTCTCCTCCCGTGCTCACTCGCGCATATATTACCTGCACGCGATATAAGTCAGATACCGGGTGAAGTCGGGTATGCTTACCTTCAAGAAGCGTTACACGGCGTACTTTCTGTGAAAAGTTTTACAATATAGTTCAACATCAAGTTCGCGGTAGGGAGCAAGGCGCTCTCGGCGTAAGAGGAATAGTGGGCGAGGTTTGCAGTCTTCGTGAGAGGAATCAAAAAAACATTCAATGGACATGAGGGCATGTACCCACCCATTTATAGTTACCGAGAATCAATCGAGCCGGTCAGATCGAAGCAGCGGTCATCGAGGGCGGAGGAATAGCCGATAAACGACATCCGAGTGTCCCGACCTCCAAGAGGCACCCGCCGATGGTTCGAACTTTGATATCATAGTCGTTGACCTTGCTGATACGACGGAAGAAGTGCATTGGGTTTGGGAATGGCAAGTTCTAGTCGATCGTCTTCAACACGTAGCGCTCTAGGAATCAACGCAGTGAAGAAGCGGGATACAGAAGGGGCCACTATTTCCCGTAATGCCGACTAGCTGGAGTTTTGGGAGCGACATGATCCACGCCGACAGGAAGCGCGCGTGAACCTGGACGAGCCGGTCGGGCGGGATCCTTCACATTGACCCCGCAAACCCCTTTTGGCTACATGTAGTCCGGATTCGGGAGGGTGGTGAGCAGTTGGAGGAAGATGGGTCAGCTGGCTGTGGGTAGTGTACGTGGCTGGCAGATACCTCTGTGGTCGAAAATCTCGGACACGTATTCGTCAAGGGGTCATCATCGTCTTCAGCGTCAAGGTCGTCCTATTCACCGTTTGGATCAGCCTCTGGCTCACTGTCGATACCCGCATCGGGAGAGGCTACCAGGTCTCATGATCCTCCTGCTCTTCAAACATCTTTTCCTTGTCGGGCACGTCGAAGTTTGCCGCTTCTTGAAGACACGATTGTCCTCGTCTTCTGACGGTCTTCACGAGCCTCGGACTTTACGTTCAGATGGGGTGAGCGAGGGAGAAATGTGATTACGTCAGGTGCTACTAGTAACGATTCAGACAAAGTGGCTGTTGCAATTTTTGAGGCTACGGTCAAGCTACGGTGCATCAATCATAGTAAAGCGCGCGTTCAAGTTCAGGCCGTTTCGTCCGAGACCGTCCGGGTCGAGTCACCGTGGCATTCTCGGGCCGTCAACTAGTTAGCTCTCATGGAATGTTAGAGACACTGATATGCAGACTCTGACGACACAGTGGAACAAAGAGCGATTATATTCCTTCGACTCACTGTTCTGTTACAGGAGACTACCCTTCCCCCGTCAACAATGCACTCCCGTCACTCGCCGGTCACTTGGAAGACACAGACATATGAATACAAATTTGCACCACAAGACACTGGAGAGAATCCTGGCATTCTGGTCGGTTACGCGTCGTAGATGCTTTCTAGCAATGCTTCCACTCTGTGCTGATGTTCTGGTTTGTCACCAGCTGCCAAGGCCAACTTTGCAATGGTCGGCAAGTTGGCCTTTGGGACATTGTACGATGCGAGCGTGCGATGCAAGCCCAGACCGCGCACGAGTCTGGTTGAATGGCCGTCAGTCCTGGTCGGGCACGCTCGGAAGAAAGAGAGCGCATACTCGTCAATCTTGCTCCCCAGTCGTCTGACATCCCCCTCAACTGAACCAGTAGTGGGTTCCCGCAGATAGAACAACGCTTCGGCTAGTGCTACCTTATCTTCAGGACTTGCGACGTCGGCTTTAAGACCGACGACAGAAGCGAGTGTCAAACACTTCAAAGTTCTTAACACCCCCAAGTCCTCGGATCAAGAACCTCCTTCACTCACAGATGTGATCCCGTGCGGAATTCCGTAGGTCGCCCCAAGCTTGTGACCAAGCGAATGTGATAATCCAAGAGAACTAGAGAGGACTGTGAGGAATTGCCCTCTTATTGCGGTACATCCTAGATCTTCTTACCCATATTTCTCCGCCTTCGGCCAAAGGCTCATCCATGCAGCTATCAATAGTTTCTGTCTCGCTTCCAAATCCCCAGGCTCTGCCTTGCTCTTTGGGAGATATTTGAAGAGGTCTGACGATGCGGCATAACAGAAAATCTTCAAAGGATGCGACAGAGCTGGATAGTAGAGACCCTCTGTGATTCAACATGAGTTTCCAACGCCGAACTGCATGTATGGGTGGACTACGGCATACCAACAGCATGGTCTAACGCTCGGATGCCCGTCGATAGCCTACGTGTACCTCATGTTGAGCACGAGATGAGAAACGGAGCCTCGAGGCGTACCATAGTTCCTCCGGGGTGGCCAGCGTCAACTCAGCATCGAGAATGACGCCAGCAGGGGCAATCATGGGGTCAGAAACGCTGACCTTGTTGCCTTGCTCGTCAGTGTATCCAGCACCGCCCTGATGGAATGCATCATCGATAGGGGTTTTTGGTAGGCCATGGCGAACTCACCCTGAACTCGGCTGCACTCAGGGTGGTCGGGATGGCTATATGATTGAGAAACTTGCCCCCGCTCTGCTGCTGAAGACGAAAGACGATAGCCTTTGATGCATCGATGGGTGAGCCACCTCCAATGGATACGATGATGTCGGCCCCTGCAGCTTTGAGCGCCTCGATGCCACGAATGATGCCTTGGACGGGGGCATGCTGCCCTATCTCGGAGAAGGTCGCAGCAAAGGCGCCGTTATCTTTCAAGATTCGTTCAACGTTGGTGACCACGTTTGTCTTGCGGATAGAGTTTGTACGTCAGCGCGGAGGATAAAGTGAATGAAATTTCAGTCAAGGTTTACCTTGTCCCGGAGCGACTTGCCGGTGACGATGAACGCCTTGCTGCCGCCCAGGACGGAGAGTAATCTTGGGAGGGCTGTGTGCACACAGCCAGGACCGTAGTATACACCCTTCAACGTGTCAGAATAGGCATAGGATCCATGGAGATTGCTGTCGGCCATGTTAGGATTAGTGAGTGCGAACACGCTGTGGTTGGGGTGTCGAGGACTGATCGATAGGTGCGATGTCGGCGGTAGTAACGTTCTTCCAGGATGTGGAACACGATTGATCTTTGCCTCGAATGCCACCTGTAGGTGATGTGGTCTATTGATTTCACAAAAAGTGTATAACGGGCAGTACAGGGGTTATCATGATGTAGCACATGTTGATTCTAGATTCGCGGAGCCATGTCGCGATCCGAACTCGGGCATGGCATCAGCATCAGACGCTGGTCTACATCCACAAAGCTTCCGTCGGATCCCCTCCAGAGCCCAAGCCGATGGATTTGGAGTGGTCCGATTCCTGGACTCATGGGTTTGTCATGATCCCCTCGGATGCGCAGGATCGCAGTTTCAGGTAGTTGGTAATTCCATCCTGGAAGTAATGATGGTTCTCAGAAGAAAGACGCGTGCGCAGCCTTACTTTGGCTGATTTGATGAATAGCTCAGGCTAGGCTACACTCGCTACATGGCGTGTATGCTCTCGAGTCTCGACTGCCCTGAAGAAGACCGTTCCTGAGTATAGACAGTACAGGAAAAGCAACATCGATGCTTGTGATCCGGTGCACTTGCCAAGGCCCTCATCGCGTCAACAAATCAGGCAATCCAGCAAAAAGATCAACATATGGAGAAGTAGAGTCGATGGACGATCGCTTCAGGAACATTCTGTGGCGGGGGGACCGAGCATCGTATCATGATGGGGTGCGGGCGAGTTTGAGAAGGACAAGGTGCCGCTACCATTTCCTCTTCGGGACAACTTCGCGGCAGAGCACGACAGCGCTCAGGACAGGGGCCAAGAACATCATCACAAGAACCCGGTCCGAGATCCAACGCGGGGTAAATGAGAGGACCCTTGGTGGCGTAGCATGTCCAAGTCAGTGTGGCATCATCTTTCCTTGGACGAGGCGACCCTTGGATGGGGTACCAAAGAAATGAGCCTACCCGTGAAACAGCGTGTGTTTCGAAGCGAACTGCAGGGCTCTTCAGGTGGCCATTTCGCCCGATGATCTCCCGGCATTTTCTTATCTCCAGTCAATCTCCTCTCCAGTCTAGAAGTTCGGGGATTTCGGGTCGAGATGGACCTGCATGCAAGGGCAGCAGCTCCATGGGAACCCACGAGGCTCCTGGACATGGTTCTGTCGACACGCCACCATTGTGGTACCAGGTTTACGTCGAGTTCCTCGTCTTGAGTTTGCGGCTGTTACCACATTTTCCCGCGACTTGACTGAGACTTGGACGCGTCAACGCAAATCAATATGCACCGCCAGCCCCGCATTCTGTTTGGACCATGTTTTCACAGTCACTTCTTCAAAAAGTCATGGCTGGTGTCATCCACAGCCAGGCGGTTCGCGACAGGACCCAACCCGGAGCATGAAAGCAAGGATTTGCCAGACTTTGATCCTGCTCCCTCGTTTCGACTGACCATGCCCCCCAATCCAAAATGGGAGCCTTGCCAAGGTGCTTCGCTCAACACGGAGCTCGACAAGGCCTGGGCACACGACGTCCACGGTTTGAAGACATGGAATCCGGTCCTGATGCCGTCTAGGTATGTGTGACCCGCGCGGACCTGGATGAATGCCGTGGGCATTGATCCATCAAATTTAACTTTGTTTCCATGCATGTGGAATTGACTTTAGGTCTCCTACAGGCGTGTATACTCCTTATTGACGAGTGCGGTGGTACCTCGGCCGATCGCGCTGCTCTCGACAGTCTCCACCAATGGACGACCTAGCCTGACGCTGTCCAGGTGAGCATGTTGAGTTATACCACAACTGGTGTGCTAAGTCGGGCCGGGTATAGCTACTTTTCGCTGGTGGGCATACTCCTTCTCTCCGTGCTACGTTACTTAGTCATCCATTTCGTGAATTGGAAAGGTTGCGCACAATCCCCCTCTTCTCAGCATTTCATTTGCAGTGACATCGCGGAAGCCGGAAGAGACCCGAGCGAATATAATGGCAAGCAAGGAATTCACGGTTAGCGTTGTTAGCGAGCCATTCGTGGAGGCAGCGAATGTGGTGTCCACTGACACACCGGAACACGCTGATATGTGGGCATTAAGCGGATTGACGATGGCACGTAGTGTGAGTGTATTATTATTGGTTAAACGCCGATTAAATGTCACACGACTACCGTTTAACGACATGTGTGTGCTCATTTCGGACGAATGTCAGTCTGATGTGAAGCCTGCATGGGTGAAGGAGAGTGGGGTGGGCTTCGAATGCAAGGTATGTGAGATGCCCGCTTGGTAGGCTCAGCTGATGGGTCGGTCGGTGATATAGTTGTATCACGCGTTTGATATTCCCGAGCCGGAAACGGGAACTGTGACCCAAACGATGATGCTGGGACTCATCAAGCGAATTCACGTGCGCAGATCCGTGTTGGATGAGGACGGGACCATCGACCCAGCGAGGCTCCGAGCTGTGTCGCGAGTGGGCGGGTCCAAGTACGCGCGGATCGGGGAAGGGTTTGACCTGAGGCGGCCGAACTGGAGCTGGGTCAAGGAAGGGTATAGAAGGAGACGAAGAGGTGACAGGGGACGGGTGGGCGTGGAAGAGCCCTGAATAGATTCCATTCTGTGGAAGATCTCGCATATGGAAGGGTGGATTCCGAGGGGGCATATATATGAAAATAGCAGACATGTTCCCGAGCGCCTGAGGACACGCCCCGGGAAGCAAGGCAGGGGTACCTGCGCTGATCTGGAGAAATGAAATTCAGGCCGTCTTATCGATGCTGACGCGCTCGCCGTGAAAAAAGAGCGCAAATCCGCGAGGCAGAGGGGACATGCGGATCCAGATCAACTTGGTTATATACTACGGGTGCTACCAGGTCCTGTTGCTGTGTAGTTGGCGTTGCCACGTGTCGCTTCTCTCTGCTCGGTCCGTTTCTTTCTCTTCTTTCATTCCGACAACAAAGACAGCGCATACATCCACCTCGCCACTCGGCGCACGGTCCAGTGCGTCCTTCTCCTCGTCCCCGTGCTCCTGCTGACCCCACCAACAGCCTCGGGCCATGGACAACGACCCCGCCTCAGCCGCAGAGCAACGCGCCAACGCCGTCGCAAAGCTCCGTCGCGCCGCGTCTCTGCCCCGCATGAAGGACGGCAGACGCCCCCCAATGCACATCGAAGCCGTGAGCGACGGGGAGAGGTTCCAGGCAGAGGACGAGCAGGATGCCATCGAACCGACCGATGACCGTCCATCCAGCCCCGATCCCAGACCCGACTCTCCCCCAGAACACAAGCCCACCACCCCCGAACCATCCACCCCCGGTCGCAAACGCCGCAACAGGTCCCGCTCCCGCTCCAGGGGCTCGCGAGACTTCAAGGGCAAAAAGCCGCCCCAGTCTCCCGTACCCCACTCAGTCACGCCGAGCAACGACTCGTCCCCGGACGATTCGCCCCCCTCCCCTCCACCCGCCTTCCACCAGCCCTCGCCCGTCGTCGCACCGATACCCTCCTACTTTTCCACTCCTCCGCAATCGCGAGTCCTCATGTCCCCCAATTTCTTATCTCCAGGGACACCCCTCCTCTATCCCGGCACATCACCGCCCACGCCGTTGATGCCCACCCTGGATGCTATACAAAAGGGTCTTTTGCGGTCGAACAGCGTGGCTGCACGCATGCAGGCCCTTCACAAGCTCACAGGTGGCTTTCCAGAATCCCAAGATTCCACGTTTTCTTCTCCGTCCATATCCCCACAGCCTGGCTTGGTCAAGCTTGGCCGTAATAACACCGTTTCGGGCGGTGAACGCTCGGCTGCCCGCATGAAGCTCTTCACCGCCCTTGGCGAAAGGATCAAAGAGGCCGACGAAGCAGGCACCAGTGGAGGAGAGGAACGCCCCGTACTCTCTACGCCCAAGCGAAGACGACGCAGATCGGCGCGGAATTCAGCCAAATCCAACCAGGCCACAGCTACCGATGAATCAGAGGTGTTATCTACTTCAACGGGTACCCCGACCCACCCTTCGACACCTCTACCCTACACCCAACAACCACTAACGGAACCCGTCCGCACAGCTTCCACGACGCCTATCCCTATCCAGCCTATATCTACTCCTAACATCAATCTTGACGAGAGCATTGCAGGAAGCCGCCAGACAACCCCTGTCCGGGCTGTGACGAATCAATGGAAGCGGAGAAGTATAGTCGTCGAGCAGGACGACGATGTGGCAGTCCCTCCACAGTCTACCTATCCTGGTCTCCCTACTACTCCGAGGCGTTCATCTCCTGCGCCCAACCAACGGTTACCTCACTCGTCAGATGCCCCATCCATTGAACCATCCGAATCGGCCACCGGTGCTCTCGGCTTGCCATTATACCTTTCGGTCAGATCTCCATCAAGGCAAGATCTCTTCCCGTCCAGTCCATTTACTACTCCACATAAGGAAGTATCATTGGCTTCGCGTGACGAGGGGTATGACATGGACTCTGAGGAGCCTGAGGAGGTTGTATACCCTGCCGAACATCTTCGGCGCTCACCCTACCATGATGCTTTTGACAGACAGATAAGCTGGATCGCGGACCCAGGTCAGTTTTTCACTGTCGTTTGATGATAGGAATACTGATATTCCATAGTTCCGGAGTCCAACATTGCTGTTCATAACGAAGATGATGAGGACGAGGAACAGCTGCGTGGCGTGGTCGAGGAAGACGACGATCAGATCCCTCCAGAGTCGCCTCACGAGGAATCTGCTTCTCAGACTGAGGAATCGTCGCCTCGCGCATCTTCAGATTCCAAGGACCTTGTGGTCGGCATCGAGCCATCCCTCGACCAACCTTCTGCCCCGAGTTTTCATGATTCTTCGTCAACAACGACATTGAACACTACTCCACCACTCGCTGTCGGCGACGAGTCGGATTCCTCGCAGCAGGCTTACCCTCAGCGTCTTTCGGTCGCGTCGCGCATACAAAGCGATCGATCACCTCTGACTACCGAGTTCGATGTGGACAATTCGCTAACCGTGCCAGAAACGCCGCTGAAGCGGGAGGGCTCTCTTGGAGCATGGAGCAAAATGCTTGGGGCCCTTACGAGGAGCAACTCGAACAATGGTCGTCGATCTCGGACCAACAGCATAGCTACTCGGGAACGAAGACAGAACACGGACTCGAGCATCAGTCGGGAAAGTGGAGGAAGCCTAGCAAGCCCAAAAGCGGACAAGAACGAGCTTGGGTCGACATATCCTCTGGGTAGTCAGCAGTCGGTCATGCAATCTTCGTCTGCTTCGACGTCGATGCAGTCACTGGCGCTGCCAACGCCACCGAGAAGTGGCGTCTCCCCGATTCCATTGGCTTCCAACCTCGATCTCACCAAATATAACCAGGATGCTAAATTGTTCCCGTTCCCAGGGATCAAGAAGCTCGAAGAGCAACGCATCAATAGCCGAAATCGTCGGGGACTGTCGATATCGTCGTCTACTCCAGACATTGTCCTATCTCTTCACGGGAATGAGAACGAGATACCGCTGCCTTCAAGCTCGTCGAGCAACACGCCATCCAACTCTCCCGACAGCAAGCGAGATCGGGTTCTTGCACACCAGGCGTCGGACACTCATCTTCTTCCGAAGTTCAAGAGCCTTAATTCCCCACCTTTGTCGACAGCTTCGTCGTCGTCGTACGACTACCTCAGCGGTGGGCAAATACCACATAGTCAGTCGCCTGGTTCAGTCCTGCTGAAAACACTTCCTACCAACCGTGAGGGTGTCCGCAAGTGGCTGAGCAATAGATTTGGATCATCAACGCCGACTTTGGCAAGTAACTCATTCAGTCCGATTTCCCAAACCATTCGCCCCACTATGCCCTCCAAAAAGCCTTCTCTTTCCGAAATATTAGGGTGGAAGAAGGAAAACGACCTGACTTCGGATTGGGAAGATATCGGCTCTTCAGAGAAGTCGAGGACGCCAACGAGCAGTACCAACGGGACTCTGTTGTTTGGGAAGCCACATAATGGAGAGCTTTCTCCCGTCAGCCCAAATGGAAACTCTGTACACGAGGACACGCAGAAGACACCTCGAGCAAGCAAGATCGCCAAGTCAGGCAGTGGTATCTCCCATTCTCCTGTCGAACCCTCTGCGCCCTCTGCTCTGGGAACTTTTACATCTCCTCCTACTCCATCACCACCAGAGCCTGCGCCATCCTCCACACCTGAGCCTTGGTCGTCCTTGTCCGATTATCCCCCTCCAACTACCTCGGAGTCATCTTCAAATACCTCCTCGCAATACTCAGATTTCCCCTCCAAAAGTGTTGTTATCATGGAACGTCTCGATGAGATGCTAGGACGTGGACCCAAGAGTCCCGTTTGGCCGTCGGCGATCGATGACCCGCCTCGGAAGCTGTTGTTGGCTGCACCTGTCCTACAAGTAGTCAACTCCGATACGGTCAAGGATCGTTTCCTTTTCCTCTTCAACGACATATTTATCATCGCCAAGCCTATCGTCCAAGACCCAGACGCCTTCCTCGAGCTGACGAAGCCAAATCCCTCGGACAGAAAATTTGTCGTGAAGAATGTCGTGCTCCTCCGCAATTTGCGGTTTAACGGCGAACGTGAAGAGTCTCAGTCACGCAGTGTGCCACGCAATGCTCTTACTCAATCCTTTGTTGAGCAATTTGCCAACGACGCCGATCAAGCCATCGTGTCCCTGTTCAACAATTTGGGACAGCCTGATGATCCCGTGGCATTGGCACAGCTGTTATTCCGCACGCCAGAGATCGATCGCGCGCAGCTCGGTGATTATCTATCCAGGAGGACATCACGTGTCGTTCTCAAACACTACCTGGATGTGTTCGGGTTCACTTGTGTCAGGGTGGACAAGGCGTTGCGCATCTTCCTGCAGACCATTAACCTCCCAACACGCACCACCCACGGAACCAGCCCCCTGGATATCCTGCTCGATTCCTTTGCCAGTCGGTGGTACGATGCCAACGGGAAGCAGGTTGCCTATGACAAGGACCTAGCTTACAGGTTCTCGAGAGCAATCGTGCAACTCAACGAGGTTTTACACGGCGGAATATCTCAGGAACCTGGCCCAACTAGATACGTCGGGAGAAATGTTACTGCCAGAGACTTCTTGGACGCGTTTCGACGTCATGACCCTCGTGGTCTGCTGTCTGATGACATTCTTAGCGATGTCTACGAATCCATCCACCGCGAGCCACTCTCACAAGCGCGCCACCCATCGTCCAATGGGCCCACCGAGATCACTGTCACCTTTAAGCGCGCATTACCTTCGCGTCTGACTTACAAAGTCCAGTCTGAACCGGCGGTGATCCGCATCCCACAACCCGACCCTAATTTCACGATCGAGTTGTTCGGGCACAATCTCACCTTTGAACCACCTGTTCTCTCGTTTGCCAAGTCGTCCGAGGCATCGTTCAGGGTGACAGGCACGTTGTTCGGTCTGACGACGATGTTGATATTACGTTCTGGGTCGAACGCACTGCTCTACACCGGTCTCCCACCAAGTTGTCCCATCTCTGTGGAGCGCCCTTTCATGCGGAATACCTTCCAGGTCGCATTCCTGAACCACGTCAACGCTCAGCGAAGATACGTGTTCAGCTTCGCCGACCCACTCGTCCGCCACGAGTGGGCAACCTCGTTGAAGAGATTGACAGATGCTTCAACGAGTGTCCCTTCCGCAGGACCAAATGCCTCGCCATTCCAGGCGAGGTTCGCGCGAGCCATCAGCGATATCGTGTTCCGGGTATTGCAGGAGACTCTTATCGGTTCAGAAGCCTTTTCTGTTCAACAGTCACCGGAGAAGCTGAATAGTGCACTCAAGCGTCTCAATTCTGCGAGCAACCCTCGTCATGATTCCCAGTTCTCCTTGTCTTCTCGCGATATCCCCGGTCCCTCTGAACTCGTTCGGTCAAAGTCGAGGAGTAGAGTGTATCATCATCGCGGTGCTGGGAAACTCGAGGCGGAGCGTATCACTCCTTCCCATTCGAGAAGTAGTAGCGAGGAAGATGGGAACGGGAGCTACCCACGGTCGCGAGCAGATGAGCGGCTCTGGTCGGGAAAAGATTTGGAAATGTTTTGCCAGCAGAACAGCTCGATCGCGCAAGTGGTCGAGTTGTTACTGCCTGCAATTTCTAATCAGTCGATCCAATCACAGTGACACCTTCACTCATTAGTAAGTCACTTTTGCGATTCGTTCCTGGTGGGGTATTGATAATACCCAGGTTTCTCACTCTCGTTATCGATTCCAGTCTGATCTATATCTATCACCGCTATCCCTTACTTACTCACACTTACTCGCATCAGTCATTAGTATGTGTCTTCATTCATCGTTCTGCTGTAAACTGTCCACGGACACTACCATGTCGTCCTACCACCTCATCAACGCATTTGCTTTTTTTCTTTCAACTGGTTTCTTTTCAATATGTCACGATGCATGGTTTCTAGGCTTTGGATGTGTACAGGAATGAAATTCAGTCAGCGTGAAACGACAACTTTGGCCAAATCGGGACGTCGTCGAGGCGACTCGCCGAGGCTGTCCACCGCTCCTGCCTTGCCCTTGACCTAAATGCCCCGTGTGGGCACCCCCATCACCCTTTACCTCTCCACAAGTCCTGGCTCTTGACTCTGACCAGCCTGGTCTGAATCGGCGATGGCAAGAACGTATGCCGACGTGAACGCTTCCCTGGGACGTGCCTGGTACGACTATGGTCAGTACCAGCACTCGACCGTGACGCCTACAGACCTAACAGGCGCTGACAGAGAATTTCAACATTGAGTGGAGCCCGCCGGAGCGCTATGAGATCATCGAACGCATTGGAGGTGGAAGGTATTCTGAGGTAAGGGCCAACGCCCCGAGCGTGCACCGCGCCCGATCTGATTCACACCACACAGGTCTTCAAAGGCATCGACATGGTCAACTCGGAGACGTGCATCATCAAAGTCCTCAAGCCTGTCGCCCCAAAGAAGATCAAGCGCGAAGTCAAGATGCTCCGCAACCTGACGGGGGGCGCGAACGTCGTCGCGCTGCGGGACGTCGTCCAAGACCCCTCTGCGCGCTACCACAGTCTCGTGATGGAGTACGTGGAGAACGTGGAGTGGAAGTCGCTCTTCGCCGTGTTGAACGAGTTCGACATCAAGTATTATACATTTCAATTGCTCAAGGTGCGCGGGGATCATGTCATCGGTGAGGCCGTCAACGAGTTCACCCGATCGTTCAAGTAGGCATTGGATTTCGTGCACTCGAGAGGGATCATGCACCGAGATGTGAAACCGGGGAATGTCATGATCGATCATCGACGCCGCAAGGTAGGTCTCCCATCAAGCGTGGCGTCATCGACTATTGGCTGACCCGCTCAAACCTGTGTAGTTGAGACTGATCGACTGGGGATTAGCCGAGTTCTATCATCCCGGCACGCCTTATCACATCCGAGTCGGTTCCCGCTATTACAAGGCGCCTGAGCTACTTGTTGGGTACAAACTGTACGACTACAGCCTCGATATCTGGAGCGTGGGATGCATGCTCGCGTCGATGGTAAGCATTGATCTTGTATCCACCCCAGTAAACTCAATCACTTGGTTCCTATGACAGATTTTCCGAAAGGAACACTTCTTCCGTGGAGTAGACAACGACGACCAATTACTTAAAATACTGAGAGTACTCGGTACCGATTGCTTCGATGCATGGCTGAGGACGTACGGCATACCCTTTGAAACTGATCTGGACAGTCTCCTGCAAGTGTCAGTACACATGTCTTCCCCCCTATTATTTTCCAAGTTGACCTGTCCCTCAGATACCCCAAACAACCCTGGACGCGTTACGTTAGTTCCGACAACCACAATCTAGTCACCGCCGAGGCATTAGACCTCCTGGACAAATTTCTACGGTATGATCACCAGAAACGGCTAACGGCGCGGGAAGCCCAGGGCCACTCCTATTTCAGTATGCATTAGCGATATTCGCTCGCTCCAACACTTGAAGTATTCACATCTCATTTCGACAGATTTGGTCAGACTCGAGGCAGCGTCTCACAAGGAAGATTCTGCAGAGTATATCAGCGATTCTGGGTTTTGCTCCATGTAAGCCAACGTTTTGGCTCCTTTTGATTTTGCAGAGGTTCGCAGGGGTCAACGGAGCGTATGTGTTTTCGTAGTAGTATTTCTTAGGGGAATCCTGTACAGGAGATGATCGCAGCGATGTAGCGTTATGCATACCGCACATATAATCAATCATATCAACCGCGCGAATCAAAACGGACAGAAGTCGACCAACGTGTCGGTGCCGTGTAGCCATCCAGTAAAATACGAAACGAGGCCGTGTACGTACAAAGCGGCCACCACGCAGACGCTCACCATGCCTTCTGACGCGTGTTTATCATGCCATGGCAAGGTGTTCGGCCTGCCAGTCCAAGATATAACTCGCTCTGCCAGCCGTCCCTGACGCCAAAGACCCCATTTCCCCTACCGCTTTAGCCATGCCAGACGCGGGATTCCAGTATCGCTCGCGCGTAAAGAGCTCACCTCACTGCGATTACTATTACAAACCTTGCGCTCGCCCAAAGACGAGCGATTCGAACATGCCGCCGTTTGCCGCCATCACCCGATTGCGCTTCCCTCCGCGGCCTGATGGGGCGTGCCGCTGCGAACCCACTACGCCCAACCCACCCCACCGGAAGCGTACGTCACAGGGCCCATCCTGCCAGTGGGCCCGAGAAGACGCTTTCAAACCTGCGCACAAGCAGAGCATCGAAGAGTGGGTGGACGAACAGGTCCATTTCACAGACCGCTCCAATTATGAACGAAGAGCGCAACCGATGGGGAAGGAGGAGCTGCGTCAACGGATGTGGGACGAGCTGGTTTACGAGTACGAAGCGGAAGCGCACAAGTGGATGTCGCATGAAGCGGAGATGCGGAGAAGGGCACAGGAACGGGGGCGCGAAGAAGCGCGGCGAAGGATCGTCCAAGAAGATGTCATGAGGATCCAGGCTCGGGTACGGGAGAGAAGTGACAGCGAGAGACAGGCCATTGCGGAGGAACGAAGAAGGAGTGCGGAGAGCGCAAAGGAGAAAGCGCGGAGGGATCAAGCCCGAGCGGAACGTGCGATGATGGAAGCATGGAACGCGTACGAATCACGGTGGTCTGCCATTTCCGCCTCGTCCGAGCCGCTCGGCTTTCGTGATATCCCTTGGCCACTTTTGGTCGCTCCTGCACGGGCATCAGACCTGACGCCCGAAAACATCAGCGGCTTCTTGCTGCATCCTGCACATTCATCTAATCATTCGCGACGAGAACGGATTCGTAATGCTTTGCTCCGCTGGCATCCAGATCGGTTCCATCGCACCCTCAACAGAGTTGTCGACTCGGAGAAAAGCGTGGTCGAGGAGGGCGTGGGTGTAATCGCTAGGTGTTTGAACGAGTTGTTTGCGAAGGAGGGAAAGGCGCTGCTGCAGGTGAGTCTTCAAACGCAAGGCAACTAAACTCCTGCTCAAAAAAAACCCCCTGGTTCCAGGGTAACTGAGACATGCCGAGGTTCCACCAAACATGAACATGTTTATATACCATATTTTTTGCCGGGCTGGTCGCAGGGCTGGCAGCGCAACCAGTTTCTCTGGCGGCACCAAGAAACTCTGTCGATAAGAACTGATCTGGTATGAAGCATAATGATGACTCACTGGCACTGTTAGTGTATTGTATGATATCTGTAATGTACATATGTCACGATACTCACGCACCTGAAGTAAAATGAAATGTAGATTGTACGTTGATTCTTTGAACTGCAATCTTGGGCGCCGACATGTAAAGTTTCTGAACCTTAGGTGGGATTCGGAAGTTCGCACATGCCATGTAACTGAGGAAAGGGGCTTGCCTCCTTCAACTATAGGTACTGGCAATGTTGGTGCCAGGGTCACAGAGACAATTTCTCAGGCCAAGCCCGAAGCTTGAAGTGAAGCTTCAGCCATCCTGCCGCGATCGAAGTTCCAACTTGAACATTGACTCAACATCTGCGGAGAAAATGAATCTTCGTTTTTACAGCCTTGCCCCGTTATGCACAGCGAGCAATGCAATGCAAGAACGATGATATGAAACTAGACACCGATATGAATATAGAGAATACGTTGATCAAAGGGTACATCCACCAGGGATCTCATCGTTCTATTCAGCGCGAGCGCAACCCGGGTATGATCCAATCGGCTAGACGCATCCACCATATGCTTGTAAAACGTCGACGTGATCTTGTATCGTCCACCGCCCACATAGTCCCAATCACAGACCGGAACCCAAGAAACTCATCGCTGCCGCGAGGTGAACCACCTCGTCTTCATCGCCGACAGTCGTATGACATGCTGACAAATATGCAAATTCGGGGTTCTTCAACTCACATCCGATGATCCGTTGAATCGTAAAGTGTCCATCGTGCAGAGCGGCGAACGCAGTTTCGAATGGCTGTTTCTGATCGGGGATACCATGACACGCAACCCGTTCATTTTTGCCAAGCTCTTCTACGACCCTAGAAATGCAAGATTCCTCTTCCTCTATGCACGTGAATGTGATGGCGGCATCAAGGAGCTGACCAATGTTTATCAGTCTGCGCCTACGGAAAGGAGCTCAGGTATGTCCTCGCCAGCCGCGTTCGCTTGACCGATCACGAGGAAGCGTTTCGCTTGGGGTGTAGAATTAAAGGAATTGCTCTGCCTAGCGCGAATCAAGGAGGTGAGGGTGTGTACGACGAGATGTAAATATCGGTGAGCCTCCGCTGACCCTCGCGAAATGGAGCAGCAGCGTGTAAGGGTAGGAGAGAAAACTCGGCAGTGGGACGCCACCAGATGCGTGATCCAGACGAAAGCGAGGATTTCAATGATGGGTCCTACGATCTCATCCCAAACTATGCGTAAGAAGCATGCGAGCTCTCTTGGCATGTCAACCTTTTTTTGCGCGCACCGTCAAGCTACGGAGCTCAGTCGACAAGTCCCGAACACTTTCTTGTGTAACCCGTCACTTGACATGGAATCACTACATTGACTTCCGTCGCCTTCGAGAAGTTATGGGTCGCTGAGGCCGTGTTTCTTGCCCGTTCTACTTTTATCGCTGGTCAGACTTAGAAACGAATTCCTGATGGTTAGACGAGTTGTCCAAGTTACAGCAGAAATTTGGGGAAGCAGGGAAATAAACATACCGACCCAAATGCATTTTCACCAGTGCCCATAGCCGAGTCCTCAGGGGATAGTCCCCCCTAAAGCGTTCAATCACCGAAGCCTACGCTTCTGTCCATATCCTAAAACCAGAGGGATGGTTATCCTCCATTCGCATCATCTTCTGAAGCCAGCGACTGGAATTGTTCCAAGCAGGGGACAACACGCAGGAACGTGGGGATCGAAGGTAAGCTCAGCGAAAGTCATGGAAAGGCTACCTACGCTCTTCATCTTTGTTGAAATCGCCTACCATTGCAGGATGCCGAGAAGCCGCGCAGAATGCTTGAGATTCAGAATGTACTCAACTTCTGCTTCGCTTGTCGTTTGGACGAGGTAAACGAATCGAGCAGCAGTTGTGGGTTGCCGAGTAGTGCGGCATGCTTGATGACACTGGGCACGGATAGGGAACTTTGGACGACCCGAGTGCAACACGAAAAGCAAGCATAGTGATGTTGATTGTCCTTGAGTAGGACACCTCGCATGGTCAACAGTCCACAAATTACGTACTTTTGCAATCATTTCTATGAATCGGCGGGGTTGTTCACCCACTTGCCCGATCAACTGCAAGGTTAGAACGCACGGCAAACTACAGAGACGTCGTCATCCCATCGTACAGACTTGCTGTCCTGCGACGGAGAAGTCAAGCGGGAATCGAGTTACTAAATCCTCAGCGCCCCGCATTCAGATATGACGATAAGAGCAGGCTACGGATAGGATACTGCCAGTTGTCCATTTTGTCGAAAAGTCTATCACCATTGCTGAGGTAAGCCGCTGACCAAGGCCGGCAAACACGGTCAGTGCCTCGGCGTGAATTTTGAGGGTATTCTGCTTGTTCCCCGACCATCATGTTCCGCCAATTCGCGCGTCTCCCGCTTCGCAGATGCTTGCATTCACAAGCAGGCGCCAGTTCTCGACCATCTTCACGATATACCCGCTCAGTTTACGCGCTAGGTGCATCGGTGACCGTCGCGGGATACTTGGCTTTGTCATGGAGTTCCAATAGTCGGCATATATCATTAGACTCGGAAGCCGTCTCGAGTATGTTTATTTCTCGTCGAGCGAGGTGTCAGACTTGACGGTCCCCATGCGCTTAGCACCCAAAAAGCAGCCTACATCACCAAAGCCTCCGAGACCTTCCGAAGCACCAACGCCTTCGGCACCTCGAAGTGACGCGTCCGAATCAGTTACCATATCTCCCGAGGGTGAAGAATCTTTTCCAGTGGCATCAGAAACGCCAATAGAAGGCGAGGGAGCCCAAGGAGAATCTTCCGGTGGTGCTTTCAATCCGGAGACAGGGGAAATTAACTGGGACTGCCCATGTCTTGGCGGGATGGCTCATGGACCCTGCGGTCAGCAGTTCCGAGATGCATTTTCATGCTTCGTGTACTCCGAGGCAGACCCGAAGGGCATCGACTGTGTAGAAAAGTTCAAGGCCATGCAGGACTGTTTCCGTGAGCACCCCGATGTTTACGGTGATGGTATGTGGATCTACCCTTGAGAGTATGCCGCTATATCATTTCTCCGCAGAAATCATGGACGACGATGAGGAGGAACCTCCTGCCGGATCTTTGGCCACTGAAAAAACGGAAGGCGACCTTCACCCCTCGGACAGCCTTCCCCCGGAGACGACAGAACAACCACCAACTTCCGCATCACCTTAGGATTATGGACATTTTAGACGCAGCATATAGCGGACCAAGTACTGACTTATTGCATTCATAATCACTACTCAGTGCTGAAATACATCGTACAAAAGTGAGTGGGCATTGGTATTGTTATGCTAGATCTTAGCGGGTGAGGATCAATTTTGGAATCGTTTCTCGATGACCTGGTCGTTCAGCTTGTACCCATTGGTTGCAAATAATTTCGAATGCAAGAATGGCGACGTGTCATAAATGTCATGATCCTTGGCCTACTCAGATGTGAGTCATTGGGATACACGCTGAAGTTGTCACTCTCACCCTTTCTTCGAGCTCAGAGACTTTGATGGTTACCAAGTCTGGTTGCTCATGCCTCTGGAGTTGGTAGAACCGTGCTTTCTCCTTGACGAGTTGACCGAGAATGAAGGCGAGCAGTTCCTCGTAGTCTCGAGCTTGTGTGAGATACTTTCGGAAGCCCTAAGCACGCATAGTCAATTCCTTGCATACGGCACGTCACAACACACTCACCCTTTCGAGTGTCTTCTTAATGGTGAGTTTCTGTGCACTGACAAAACTGCCAACAGCGACAGAAATGGCCAAGTCGATGTCATCGGCACGAACATATTCTCTGAGACACATCTTGGCACTGGCCTCTGCCATTCGAATCATGCTCTCCAAGTGACGTATGGTGATAGGGTATGAGCCTGTGGCTAAGGACTCCCGTCGGAGATCAACAAAGAGGCGCGAAAGCTTTTCCTGGTCCATGTCATACAGTTGGGGTCGGACTCTTTCTCGAGCGTACATGATATACTTCCGGAGAACGTCCTGGGGTATCAGCTAACGAAAGGATAGTCAGATCCAATTTCCCTTCAGACATGATGTGACATACATCAGCATCGAGGGTGGTTCCAACGTCCATCTCCTCCTCGGGTGTGAATTTTGGGTGGCTACGCAGATGGCTTCCCACCACAAACCGTGCAAGGAGCTCGTCTTGCACTGGATCTACGGTATCTTTTACGACGCAAAGCACGTCGAACCGTGAGAGAATTGGCTCAGTCAATTCGACATTCTGTTGGAATGGTATTGTAGGGTTGTATCGTCCGCGGATAGGGTTAGCTGCAGCGATGACCGCACACCGAGCACGCAGTGTTGTCACAATGCCAGCTTTCGATATGGAAATGGACTGTTGTTCCATGGCTTCGTGAATAGAGGTACGATCCGCATCATTCATCTTATCGAACTCGTCAATAAGGCATGTTCCTTTGTCGGCCAGGACGAGCGCTCCGCCTTCCAGTGTCCACTCACGGGTGACGGGATCTTTGCGAACACTCGCCGTCAGACCCACGGCGGACGCCCCTTGCCCGGTGGCGAAGACAGAGCGATGTGCAGTTTTCTCCACATATTTCAAGAACTGAGACTTTGCTGTACCAGGGTCACCAAGGAGGAGGATGTTAATGTCACCTCGGATAGGATGCTTTCGTTTGACATCCTTTGGAACACCGCCAAAAAGGGAGAGGGCAAGGGCAGTCTTGATGTTTTCATGGCCATATATTGACGGGGAAATAGATTTGATTATCCGCTTGCGGATGCGCTCATCCCGAGCGAGGGTTCGGATTTCCTTTTCATCCTCCTCTGTAAGCCTGAATGCGGCAAAGAGGTCCTCCTTTTTATTAACATGGTTTGCTTCGATGATGGTGGAGAAGACAGGAAAGCCGTTCTTAGAGTTGAGGGATGCATCGAAGTTGTTCCGGTATATCCCCGTCACCTCCTATCTCTGAGAGTGAGACTCGCGCAACAATTGAGAACCGAAGGATACACACAATTTCTTCCCCTGGCTTCGCCTGGTCAATCAGATCCCAGAGGAGAATGACCTCACGATGCCTTGGGAGACGTCCTGGTGGAACAGATCCTGGAGATTCTTGCAGGGTCATTTTCTGATAGTTGCGATACACTGTCTGGAGAGTGTGGTTAGTGTAAGAAACGATAACCACCACTCGACTCACTTGCTCAGAGTTGACCGGGAAAGGGCCTTTGCTTTCGCAGTTGGGGCAATAACTGATCCTCACTTCCTTGGTTGCGTCTTGGTAGAACGGACCCAAAACAGCACCACACTTGCGACAGTCGAATTTCACATATTTCAATTGAGGGAATACGCCGGTCCGGCGAGTCACAACGCCGGATACTCGAACGAGATTGTTTAAGTTGGAGCGGCGGAGGTCGCGAAGGGATGAACCGAGGGGAAGATCGGCGATGCGAACATGAACCTCGGAATGAATGCGTTCATAGGATGGATAGTAAACAAGGATTGCATTCAGTGCCACTTCATCGAAAATCGTCAGCATTGCTGCTGGAGAGTTGGTGAGGAAGTAAGCAAGGATAGGCTTCGAAACTGCAAGGTGAAGATATGATACTTCGAGGGATTCAGCATTCGCTGGGGAGGGTTGTCAGGATACAGTAAGTCCATTAGATGTTCACCCACTCTCTCCGAGGTTGCGGATACGTTGACCATACACTGAATTCCCGTTCTCGTCCACATAAGTCATTAAAAATTGGCGGAAATGTTTGACAATTGAACGGCGAACGCGATCGTTGGCTATCCACTCGACGATTGACTTTGCCTTGATATCGCTCAGTTGTTCTAGCGGAATTTCCTGTTAAGCTAGTCATCAGTAAAAGTGACGGTTCTGTATGAAGCGTGCTAACATCATCAAGTCCATCCAAATCATCCAAATCCCGGCGTTCATCATATTGACGACGAGTACGTCGCTTCATGTGAGCTACGCCGAGACCCCCATCCAAGGCATCCTCGTCATCCATATCGTCGCTCTCCAGAAATCGAGGTGCACGACTTCTAACTGCAGCACGACCTCCTGCTCTACCGCTGCGCTCTAACCGATCTCTTCGATCCATTTTTGCCTCCGCGGCCCTACGGGCCTCGCCAGACAGCTCTTCATGGTCTGCTTCATCATCGATGTCTCGGTCGGAGTAACGGTCAAGGAGTTCATTAGCAGCATAATCTCTTTTATGGATCGATGGAAGGTGAGCGGGAGAGCCATGACATCTGCGTAGACTTACTCATCCATGCCATCCGCGAAAAGATCTTCACCCTCGCCATCGTCGTCGTCGTCATCAAGATCCCTCACTGCATCTCGTTCGTCTAGGCTATCATCGGTATCCGAGAATGGAGCAGGAGGGGACGAAGGGGGTAACGAGGACGAGGACTCGCGCCTCTGAGGTGTGGGAAGTAGACCAGGAGAACTGCCGGGTATCCCAGGAGACCTGGCACGCTTATTACGTCTGGGCGTCTGGGACTGTGATGTGTTTGAGAACTGTCTGGGCCAAGGACAGAATCTCGCTTACCATGATGATGGGTAGAAGATGAGTGCGAATAACGCGTCGCGACGCGTCTCACCTTTGTCTGAGTTTGAAAGCGTACTTAGAGCAAGAAAGTTTATTTTTGCTGTGTAAAAATAATCTAGTTAACCATGTCTGTTGACCGGCAGACGACAGTGAGGCAGGAGGAGGAATATCTGCGCAAGGTGCATCCAACCACGGACGATATCCCGGGATGCATGTCTCTTCTGGACGGATTTCTCCTTTGCCATGGTGCGTGCCCAGCTATATCTTCTTTCTTTCGTCTCACATGTCTCGCGCAGTCGTCGGATCACAGGTAAAATCTCTCTATAGACATGGGCGGATGTCCGAATGCCACGACAAGATGGAGGACTTCAAATTCTGCATGAGTCTCAAATCGATGGAGCCAGGAGCCAAGAGAGAAGCCTGGATCCGTCGGCGTGCCGAATGGTGGGCTAACAGACGACTTGGGAAAAGTAGTGAGAACGTCTGGGACGTCAGGAGGTACGCATCTGACAATACGTTGATAATGTCACTCATCGCGCCGCACACAATAATCAGGGAATCCCTCTCAAACTGGCCACCCACCCTTTCTGATGACGCTGCACAAGCTTCTGGCACGATTGCTTAGACTGCGACATGAACGGACGACCTCATGTTGGCGGGAAACTATAGTGTCTGATGCACAGCTGTACCGCCGTATCCCTGTTAGTTGTTGCGAAAGACTCCCAACTGCCGGTCAACCAACGCCGGATATTCCATTTCTCCTTCGTCCTCTCGTATGCCAAATTCGGACCAAATTGGGAATCTATATTTGCTCTGCTTGTGATGCATAGCCCTTGATGTCGATACGGTCGCGACAGTGAGCTGCGGTGTTCTTTAAGACCAATGGCTGATCGCAGCTGACCATCATGGACTCCCCATTGTCATTCACCACTCAGCCCTGGAAGGGACTCTATCTTGGATATGGGCTTTGCACCACCTTATTCCAAATACCCCTATGGACCTTACGTTATATATGGCCTTCGGCGCGCCCATTTTCCTCCTGGTCATTGGGACACACTATCGGGGTACAACTGAGCAGACGTGTAGCGCACATCTCTTCTGTGTAAGTTTAAGTCTGGTGCTCAACAGCTGCCTAACCTAACATCAGTTTTTTCAACGAATAGAACAGGTGGCATTGTGGGTTTGCCAACCCATCACGCCACTTTACCAACAGCTGATGCAGAGTCTGTCTGGATTGATGGGACTCCCCACCTCGTGACGGCGGAGCTAGAGATATGGGCATTTGTGGCCAAAGTTGACCCGGAACGCATCCCAGGTTACTGGTATGGCAGGAAAGGTGATCCCCCAATGCCCACGACACCAATCCGCTCCGGACAGAGGGTGTTCTATTTCCTTCACGGAGGCGGGTATATTCAACTGTCCGCCCACCCGAATGACATGACATCAAACATTACACGCGCTCTCGTAGAGCTAGATGATTCCGCGCCCCATGCTCTTTCGTTGGAATATCGACTATCTTCTACAGCCCCACTTCCTGACCAAAACCCCTTTCCGGCCGCTCTCCTTGATGCGCTTGCTGGGTACAACTACCTGGTAAACGTAATGGGTTACTCTCCCTCCAATATCATCTTGGTCGGTGACTCGGCTGGCGGAAATCTTGCCCTTGCTCTAACGCGGTACCTTGTCGAGAACAAGAATTCTTCTAAAGTCTCCCTTCCTGCACCTCCGGGGCATCTCATATTGCTCTCCCCTTGGGTAGACCTGTCCACGTCACATGACTGGCCAGGATCTTCTACTATCTCCAACACCGCGGACTACCTGGGATTCCACGACAGTGGACGAAGTCTGTATTCAAAGCACGCATTCCTAGGACCCTTTGGTCTTGGATTCGCCTTTCACAATCCCTACATCTCCCCTGCTTCGTTATTCCCGTCTGACACTCAAGCACATTTCGTCGGCTTCCCGCGAACATTCCTCGCCATAGGTACAGCTGAGAGATTCTATGATGCAGCTCGAACCTTGGGAAAGAAGATGGCAGCTGAAATGGGTGAAGGAATTGGAGAAGGTCAAACCACGTGTTTTGAAGGGAAGGATGCAGTACACGACTTTCTCGTGTTCAAATGGCACCCTTGTCGTCCCGCCACACTGGAGGCCATACAACAGTGGCTCGCCGTGGCCACTTGGACTACTCGATGAAACCTCATTTTAACTCCAATCGATTAAGAAACAACAGCGTGGTTTACAGATGGGGAGCGGGAACACGGCCGTCGTGCACTGGTTAGATACGTCCTGTTCTGCTGGATGGTGTGCTAAACTATAATTTATCGGCGAAAGAATTGTCTATCAAAAATCTGTATTTATTTATGCATCGTGCGGTCAAGTCCGCCCCAGGGTCCATAAAATTCCGTACGATACTGCATCAAAGTGCTGTCAATGCTAGGTTTAATTTCACTCAGCTCAACCCCAAATGTCGACAGTATTTACAGGTACACAATCGACATCGGTTTGAAACTGTTGGAGGGCGATATGATCACATATAAAGCAGATGTTACAAAATATAAGACGTATTATGTAGAAGCGATGTCGAGGAGGGATCATCACAATTGATAGGATTCACCCTCACAATTTAGTGTGAAGGAAGAGAAGCAAATGATAACAGTGTGGTGTTCAGTGGTATGGAAATCCAAGTTCATCAGCTACGGCAAGAAAAGTGACAAAGGAACGAATGAAACAAGTGCGGCTGGTGCACCCGCCTTACTTGTCCAGTGATGAGGAGGTGTGCGAACTTTTCTCGGCGCGTGCTTCCTCAGCGTCGACCAATCCTCCTGCTTTCCAGTCACCGAGGTAGAAATACACTGCTGGAAGACCAACAAGGAGACCACCGATGATGTTTCCGATGTACGACGCAATCAGAGACCTACAAACAAGTCGGATTAGTTTTACTGTTACCAATTCACCAGTAGGGATGTACAACTTACTTTTTGATGTAGTAATCGGCGGTGAGCTTGAGAAAGTAATGCGAGGATCAATTGAACGCCGGTGAAGCCATGAGAAGTACTCACATCGGCGTGAAGCATGATACTCAATGGCAATGAGAACATGTTGGCAACGACTATGGGAATCGTGAGCGGGTTGGAAACTCTGGGTGAACGGACTTGCCGTGATCAAAACCACATGCAACGAACACCTAGTTAACCATTCGTGATCAATGTACAACTCCTAAAATGTTCCTGACTCACCCAAATCGGGAACCAAGTGGCAATAATCTTCGAGAATGTCTCCTTGGCTGCCGTAGATTGCTTCCAAAACAATGAATGAAAACCAGCCGAATGTTTTTGCGTGTACCTACCCAGACTGCCACACAAACCAGCCAGTTGCAACCAATGCCTCTAATAAAGATTTGATACCAAGCAGGCGTTACGGCTTTCGCACTAAATAAATGTGAATTTCAAATTCCCGCCGCAGGAAAGTGGCAAGCATACATGGCGAAGCTTTGGATATAACCGAGATATGGTTGTTCGGTAGTAAGACCATCGTCTGTATGTGACCAAATATTTAGTGAAGCTTAAGCACAAACAGATCGTTGACCAACCATTCGCAAGAATGGCCGCAAAGAATAGGCTTCCGACCAGGTTTCCGAAAGTGACTAGACGGAAGATCGTCGACCACTATATCACATTCGGCAGACAAGAAATGCATTACCTATAATCCAGTTGACTGGAACGCCCCACCATGGAATTGCACCTTTGATGGCGGCCATTGGGAATATCTATGATCACTCAGGACTTATGACCCTCGATGACATTGAGTGGCTTACCATGAGATTACTCGTAAGGAGATCAAATCCTTGTAGTACAATCCTGTAAAGTGTGAGGTGAGTATGGATCTGGCTCCCCTCACGCTTGATTACATTACGAGACCGACGGGGAACACGAATCCACCGAGAACTTTGACGAGACCAGGATTGCTGGCGGAAATACCTGCTGAACCACCCGAGATGATAAGATCAAACAGACCACCGAACGACAGCATGACGCCAGCCAACACCTGAGACACCCATCTGTATCAACAAGTCTAGAATGAGGACCGAGTAACATACGGCTTTAAAGAATGTTTTGTCCCAGCGAGTGTTGTGTTTTGCCACAGCCATCTCGATGAGAGCGACAGCGGTCTCCGCTGGGTTGAGAGTGGAAGGAACGTCCGCCATCAGAACGCTGCAGCGTCTACCTGATAAGAGGGATAATAGGTCGCCGAGGAGTGAGATTGCGCCAGGCTATCTTTATAGGACTCCCCTGCGCTGCGGGCGGGTTACGGAATGGGGTTCGGACCAAATATGAGATCCATTTCACAGATGGGACTGTATCACACTTCGCGATCGGGTTCCAAACGAAAGCGCGATCAGCCCTTGACAAGCAGCTGACACATTCTTGACACATAGTTCCTCCGAGGAGGTCATAAAGTGACAGCCTGCCCGCATACCGTTGAGCGACGACCAGCTATCACTACGTTGTGATGGGGATGGATGAGGGACAAACCTTCGCTACTGTGTTTAGCTTCCAAGAACCTGGAGACGGTGCCAGGTACACCGAGAATACTTATGTCTTGACTTGGCTGTCAAGCGCTTGTAATGTTCCGAGAGGCTTTTTGTTGATAAGTTCGTGGAGGCGACACTGAATGAGGACGACAGACATTATTTACATACATTTGGCGAATGGAAGATGGCGGTGATAACAAGAACCCGGAGTTTCAAACGAGCTGTTCTGGTATGAAACTCGTCAGGCAGCTCACTGAATGGCATGTCGGGCCCACCGTGACAGCTTGTGTAGGACCACGAGGGACGTTGATATGACAAGCCTGCTCGAGACAGCGGCACTTTTCAGGTCGTCGTCAACGTAAGTGTCTTGCGTGGAAAGCCATCAAGTTACTGGAGACTCAGCTCAGTGGAGAGTGTATTTGTGGTCCATCATCCCACGCAGTTCCTTCTGATTCCACGAAGCGCCTTGGGTCACAATCGTGATGTGTCGGAGGCCACTCAGTGGAAGTAAAATGACGTAATATGTGAGGTGAAAATGCACACTACGTATTGGTAGCATCGTCATAGCAAGGATTGATCGATAAGTTGACCAAGTTCAAACCCCGACTCGGCAAAACGGCAGACTAGATCAAAGTCGTGTGTAGCTGTGGGGTTAGGGTTAACTTCTACAGAGTGTACGGAATCATGTAGGCTACAAAGTGTACACTGCCATGTTAGGTCGAGTCTTGGGAGCTTCTCGGCTCGCCATGCTATGAGTATCAGTCAGGTCTCAGGTCTTTTCCATTTCTCTAGATAAAATTCTCCTGATAAACTCAACTTCAATAACTATTACACACACTAGCAGACTAGCCGTTCCTCAATTATGCCCGGGGTGTTTTGTGAGGAGAATATATGAAACAATACAAAACAGGTTGGCGTATATAAGAATGTCTGCAAACAACTACCCCGTAGATCAAGTAGAGACAAATAGTCTAAGTACTGTGCACGAAAGCAGGTGAGAATGTTAATATAAGGGAAATAGTTCTCGAAAAAAACAGACCAGCTGTGATCAGTGTCGCCCACATTCGCTCATTGACTGCCATCAAGGAATGGACGTCCTCCCGATTATGCTGTACTGCGGTAAAACAGCGTTTAGACATGGATCATGCCTCTTTTGCCGCTCTCCAAATTGGGGTGAGAGCCTGTGCCACTGTGTTAGCAGCGACTTCCAAGTAACCACGTTCCTCCTCGTCCGTTACTGCTACCCATATCTTGCGAGCCCGCCACCTATCTGGGTGGAATCTCCGATGACTCTTCTCGACAAACTCCTTGTAATCCTGCAACCGCATATGAGGCTTGACAGTCGCAAAGAAGGTTTCCACCGCCAACCAGTCGACGTCTTCAACCGTCAGACGTGATGGTGCATGCAGCACAGGCCACGGGATATCGTGGAAAGTGATTGGTTGTCCTGACGTAAACTTGGCCGCATCGAACTCGTCAGAGAGCATTCGATATCGTTCTAGCGCCCTGTGAGTCGTCCACGGCCCAGATTCCCATCTCTGCCTCTGTTTCCGTTGACGGGTTTCGCGTTGGCGAAGTTCTTCTTCCCGTGCACGCCTCTCCGCCTCCTGTTGCGCAACCCTCTTTTCTCGTTCGGCGGCTTCTCGCTGTTGCCTCAGTCGTTGCTCTTCTTCTTCTCGTCGCCGCTCAGCTTTGGCAAGTCGCTCCTGTTCTTCAGCGCGCTCACGAGCCTCCCTTTGCTTGCGTTGTGCTTCCCATAGCGGTCGGTCCTTCTCAAGTTCGCGAAGCTTGCGAATAGATTCAGCAATCTCAGCCTCATGCGAGTGCTCAAACTCCAGCGGCGTTTCCTTTAGATCATCCGTTCCTTCAGAATACGTTTCTGTGGTGCTGGCTTTTGCTTCATCTTCCTCTACTTCAAACACTGACTCTATAATCGTGTCAACACATATACTCAAAGTATCGAACATAAAGATAGACCTGGAGTTGCACAAGTGAAACCCAAAAATTCAGCAAACTTCATTTGCTGGTGTTGTCGATTGAGGTCCGCATAATGGTGCAACCTATGAAACCGCTTCTTCTCGTGCCGGGCGTGGCTCTGGTTCACGCCTTTGCGGGTCTCTGGAGGCGAGGTTCGAGCTCGTTTGTACCGACGTGGAGACCGATCGCACAACATTCGATCGCTGTCATTATCAGATTCTGGGAATGAGTCGCCTAGAACCCATGTAAGAAAACTCGACCAGGGTCCAGCAACACAAACTGACCTTTTCGCTTGACGTTTTCTTCGGTCGGACATGAGGTGCTTTGAGAGGGGAAGGTGTCGTCGCTATCAACTCGCATAGAGAAACTGCCGTCTGCAGGAACAGTGGTATCTTGAACTTGCTTTCCATGGGCCATCCTATTCTTTGCCCACCTGTCCAGTCGTAACTTTCTGATTCTTTCTCGGCTGGTCCGGTCGGGTCTTCGACTAGACTTCGGTTTTTGAGAGAAGGATTCATCTATAATCATTTCTTCGACCTCGACCTCGTCTGAATCGGAGTCAGTTTCAACCAGTTCATCTGGGGGACGAGGCCGAGCTTTCTTCTGTACAACCGGTTCGCTCGCCTCCGGAGATGGCCAGCGCGACCGTTTGGCCGAGTAGGGATCTGCGGCCTCGGAGTCTCGGTTTGGTAGTTCGATCCAAGTGATGGTGGAGCATTTGGGCCAAGGGTACACGACACAATGGTATTTAGGGTCGATTTTGTATATCTCCCATTGTTCCTGGTAGCATTGGACTTGTTCACTGGGGAATTCGATAGGTGAATGCCGTGTTGGTGGGATCGTCCAATGTTTTCGTCCTGCTCACCCGCATATGTCAAGGACACGTGGCCAGAGTCCTTCGTCTTGTGCGCCCTCTTCGAGACGCGCCCGTGGCACGAACCGCCAAAAACTCGCGCCTTTTGACGTGGTCTCGATGACAATGCGCTTGGGAGGTGCAAGGTTTCCCGAATTGCTCGGCTTTTGGACGCTGGGTTCCTCTGGGAGCGCGGTCTTGGGATCAAAGGAAGCGAAAGATAGTTTCGAGTCTGGAGAACGTAGGAGACGAGAGGGTTGGGATGGATCGAGGAGACCGGGTTGTGTACCACGCAGTACGCGCAGGTTTGCATGTTGAGACGGATGAGCTCCGTTTGATGGCGGCGCAGAGTAGGCCGCCATATCGGAATCCTCGTTATGTGTTGCGGGGGTACGCAGAGATTACATTCACACACTCTCACCTAGCTGAACGCGTCAAGCACGTGCCACAACACTCATTCCGTCTGATCTTCATCTCCGCTTCCCTAGAAAATCGGGATTTAATCAGCAATTCAGTCGGCAACGACAATATTAATGTCTTCCGTTTAGAGGTTCCGCAAGTGACATCTGTCAATCACTGATTTTCTGGGTCCCCGCAATAATTTGACGTTCACGCGGGCATGTCGGACCTCACAAGATAATCCTGTGTGAGCGCAACAGCACGATCACAAACATATATAACGAGCCATCCGAGCGACATACTCCATCCAAACTGCCCATTGGCTTCCTCCATCATCTTGATCAAATCCCACTGTAATCATGGTCAAACTCTACGGTTTCAGCAGGTCCACTTGCACCCGTCTCGTTGCCTTGATTTGCAAAGAGAAGGGGATCCCCTACGAGCTCGTGACCGTCGATCTCTCCAAGCGCGAACACAAGGGCGTCGAGTTCCTCAAGATCCAGCCATTCGGCCAGGTTCCTTACATCGTGTGTTGAACCACACGAGTTTGATACAGGGACACTGATCCATGATTGCATTGCTATCGCAAGGATGACGACGGCTTCACCCTCTACGAGTCTCGCGCTATCGCTCGCTATTTGATCAAGAAACACCCCAACCAGGGCACTACCGGCCTCATTCCCACCGATCTCAAGGAGGAGGCCTTGTTCGAACAAGCGGCCTCTGTCGAGGTCTCGAACTTTAACCCTCACGTTTCTGCTCTCGCGTACGAGAAGTTGTTCAAGAAGTATGTATATACTCGCATCTACACGAGCGTCCGATTTCTGATCAGCGTGTCAAAGGGATGGCCCGCCAAACCAAGCCAGAATTGACGAGCAACTCAAGAACCTTGAGGCAAGGCTCGATGCGTATGATATCATCCTCGGGAAGCAGAAATACTTGGCTGGCGACGTACGTTGATGATCTTGCCGGTGTTTGATCTGCCGATCGCTCATGAGCTTGCAGAACGTGACCCTCGCTGACCTCCAGCACTTGCCTTACGGAACCATGCTCTTCGCCATTAGTCTCGGCCACGTGCTTGAGAAGAGGTCCAACGTAGCCAGGTGCGAGACTTGCAAGCTAGTCATGCGATTAGTGTTAACTTGGTATTCGATTCTAGGTGGTGGAACGATATCTTTAACAGGCCTGCTTGGCAAGCAGTCAAGAACGGGGCTTAATAAAGCAGTAACTTGAGCAAAACAAGGTTCTTGTCGACTGTCGTGTACACCGCTAGTTCTGTACTTATATCCGATGTTCTCGCGTAAGGAGGCACTGTGCTTGACTCTTCGCGGCACGGAAGCCTGTCTCGGTGGACTATACACGAGATCTACGATTAACCTCTTAAGTGGATAGATATTGCCTCGCAAAAACGTGCACCAAGTACTTGCGAGGGTCCGCGGTGCCTTGCTTTGGGCACTGCATACTTTGGTTGTGCATGATAATTGGGAGAGACCTGAGCAAGGTCCTCGTCCTGTTGACTTCCATCCTCGGATGCTGCGGTAATAGGTCAGTCACTGCCAAATCAACTTCCCGCTATAGATTTATATGGAGGACCAAAGTTACGGGCGCAGATACCGAAACAGCTGCTTTAGACTGGTCCTGAGAGTCTGAGACGGACTTGAACTTGTATACGCCAGTCTGACCCACCGGAACCGCACTTACCGCTTTTGGAAGGTCTTTTCCATCGTGGTGTTGGAGTGTTGAAAGGCAGATGATTGCGAAGTATCACTAGTATCACTGCTAGATTGGCGTCGTATTGCCAGATGGTAGCACCCAGTGCAAGAGTCCTCTATTACGACTACTTCGCGTCGAGATACCAGAGACTGCGTAGTCCACAGGACATCATCGTACACAGCATAATATGAAGTGTTTTGAGGAAGTCCTTGCCTTGCCAACTTGGGCGGCGAACTTCAAGCTCGCGAGAAGAAAAAAACACTTACACTGTGGCCTCGACCTCAACAACCAAGTTAGCTCTCAGTGCAGTGGCTCAGATGGCAGTGTTGGACAGATTTGGATTTACTTGGCATTCTATTTTTGCCGAAGTAATTCCACACGGTTATGACTCCCAGATTCCGAGTCATACTAGGCTCCTGTACTTCGTATGAAAGCCTAAGCCAGTAGTTCGCGAAACAACCAAACCGAGGTGAGTGTTCGGGTCATTTTTACGGATAGACTTCCCTCTTACCCTATGCTCTTCTCACCTGTCGACTTTGTCAAGCCTATGCATCTTTTCGCAGTAGCAGTTTCTCATTTTATCCGAAGCTATCTAGCGTCATGACTACCCTAAAGAACTTTCAGGCCGAAATCGAAGAAATTCACGCTCGCGAACGTTCGAAGCAGCACACGCAGGGCGTCCGTGTGTTACCCTCCGATGGGCGACGACGCGAAGCCCGCGCGCCCAGCGCATTGGGGGCGGGTACCACAACTTATGAGCAGGCTGATTTGCATTCATCCGAACAGGAGGAGCGAATTTTGGTGAGTCACTGCCCAGTCATCATAGATGAGCACCTGGACATCTCTGTCCCTATAGGGACTACTTGCTGCACACAACGATGAGCAGGCACGAAGTGCACTGGCGTCACTCTTGATCCAGTTCCAGGGGGAGTATGTTTTTCGGATAGGTCACCGCCCACCCCTCGATCCACTCTTTAATGGGGAGCAGTTCGATAGTATCCCGGGCTGGACCGGTATTAGCCGAACGCAAGAAGAGGTGGACACGCTCGCAACTGAACTTTCCAAGGCCCAAGATGATATCGGAGGGAAAGTACGAGCCTTGTCCCAGCTTTGACGCTGCTCCCGAACTCATTCCAAACACACAACTAGGCCTCAATACTGCTCCGCGTCGGAGGCTCGCATCCACGAGTCACTCTCCTGCTACGTTTACCGCCGCCCAGTGTTGCTATGACCACTGAAGTTCGTTGCGCCGTGGTCGGGAACGTCGACTCGGGGAAGTCTACTACGCTTGGTGTACTAACTCGAGGTAGTTTCAACGAACAACATTCCTCCGTTCTCCTTGAACCATATTGATAGGTGCTCTCGACGATGGGAGGGGCAGAGCTCGAGTGACGCTGTTCCGACATAAGCACGAGATAGAGACCGGTCGGACTTCTAGTGTTGGCATGGAGGTCAGTGTCGCCTCAGTGTTAGATCTATTCTTTCTTATGCGTCCTGTATAGATTCTCGGGTTTTCGGTTTCTGGTACCCCAATCTTGCCTGGTGCGACGGGCCCTCATGACGTCGAGGGCGCTCGGCGCGACAAGCTGGGATGGGACGAAATATCTGCCCGTTCAGCAAAGATCGTCTCATTCAGCGGTATGTCCTTCTGTTCCTCATTTGTCCCCATCCAGCTGTAGCAGTCCCGCAGATTTGGCTGGCCACGAACGATATCTGAAGACGACTCTTTATGGACTGACATCCGGTGCTCCGTCTTGTGTTATGCTGATGATTGGTGCCAATGCGGGTCTTATCGGGATGGCCAAAGAGCATTTAGCGGTGGCATTGGCGTTAAATGTCCCTGTCGTTGTCTGCATCACGAAGGTGAGAAAAACCTGTAGCACCGCCCTTGCGTAATCCTAGAATCCTGCTAGATTGACATGACTCCCCCTAACATCCTTGCTGAGACAACCAAGCAAGTTGTGAAGATTCTGAGGAGCCCTGGATGCAGGTAAGTCCTTATGTTATGTTGTGCGTCACATATTTTAATGATTCACAGGAAGGTCCCGGTGTTCGTGGACTCAACCGAGGTGGCAGTGGAGCTAACGAGCGTTTTTGCACATCGCAAGTCAGTGCTAGCATTATTCCACCTGTGTTCGCTGACCTTTACTTCAGATTGTGTCCCATCTTTCGAATCTCGAACGTTACTGGGGATGGTCTCGACTACGTCGGTTAAGCATGCTCTCCTAAGATTCTTGGCTCATTCATATTGCAGCTTCGCACGTTCCTGAACCTCCTACCTCCTTCTGATACCAACCGCGAGATTTTTGCAATTGATCAGCCTCTAGAGGTAATTTTGCCCAGCTTATTTGGGATATTTGGTTGACTTGTTATAGTACTCTGTCACTGAAGTATGGTCTGTGCCCTACGTCGGCACAGTGGTCAATGGTATTTTGAACAGCGGCAGGGCGAAAACAGGTGACTCGATCCTGTTTGGGCCTGACTCCAACGGCAACTTTCAGCAAACTGTTATTCGTAGCATGCAGAGAAAGCGGTTTGTGGTCCCTATATCAATGCTAGCTGAGGGTCCTGACAACGTAAAATAGAGCGGACGTAGCTTCAGCCGAAGCTGGTCAATGTGTGGCGTTCGCACTAAAGCGAGTCAAGCGTGCAGCAATTAGGAAAGGGATGGTTATTGTACACAAATCCGACACCCCACCGAAAGGTACAGATCAATATCATTCTCCACAAACCTGACCTGACTCCTTGAAGCCACCCTTCGGTTTGAAGGACAAGTACTCATTCTATAGTAAGCTCGAGCATAGTTGGCGTTGATATGGAGATGACAACTATTTGCAGCCACAACACTACTATGCAGCAAAACTATCAAGTATGTGTCCCACGTTTCGTTCCAATGGCTAGTCAATTAACTCCAACCTTTCAGGCCATGCTTCACTGTGGAGTGAGTCGAGTATCTTTATAGCCAACCCCAGACAACTGCCTGATGACTTGTAGGCTGTACGACAGACTGTCCGAATTGTGTCTATGGATCACCCTCAGGGAGTGCTACGCACGGGAGATCGTGCGACGGTACAATTTGAGTTCATATCACACCCGGAGTTTATCAAGGTTGGGATGAAACTACTCTTTAGAGAAGGAAAGACAAAGGTGGGTAAAAGATCAGAAACCACAGTGTGCATTCCTACTTACAGGGTATCATAGGGCCTTGGAGTCGTCACTCGACTACTGTGATGTTTTTTTAAAAAACCTTGTTCATTGTCCCTTGCAGACACGGTATCTAAACAGATGTTGTTATCGTATTGTAATTCTAGGGTGTCTGTGTTGTATCATACTGTACTGGGTGACGTCACGTAGCTGCACGAAGTTGGAATGTCAGTGTGGTTATTTATTAGCACTGATGTCTCCAACCGCATATCAACCAGTCCCTTCTGACGAAAGCACCCCATCCGAACAACCCGCTCGCCCACCCGTTCGCAAATATCTTCTTATTCCTTTTCTCTGTATCATAGCCTTCACTGCTGCGTATAAAGCTTACCAGTATTATTCCATCCATTCCATCCGCCCCTCGTTGCCGGACGACCAAGCCATCGATCAACCAGTGACCCCACCCTCGGATTCATCACTGCTGCTATCGTCGACTGGATCAATTGCGGTACCGACACCCTCACCATCCACGGAGATGCACGGCAAATACAACGTTGGATAGTAAGTATCTAGATCCTGTCTTGGCCGCCTCTCTTACGCTCACTCACGCGACCAGCTTTGTTAACTGGTAAGTCTCTCTCAGGCTAGTTGTCTGGTACCTTGGATTAATTGCTCGCAGGGGTATCTACGGGCGCAAGTTTCCGCCTTCCCAGATTCCTGTACATGACTTGACGTGCGTTTCGATCCCGTTAGCGCTATCACAACACTCTCATATCACCTAGACATATCCTTTACGCTTTCGCCAATGTGAGAGCTGACACCGGCGAGGTATTCTTATCCGACGTTTGGGCGGACAAAGATATACACTATCCCGGCGACTCCTGGAATGACGTCGGGAACAATCTTTATGGCAACCTCAAAGCCATCTATAAACTCAAGCAGCATAATAGACACCTCAAAGTCCTCCTCTCTATCGGAGGTTGGACATACTCTCCCTCTTTCCACCCTGTCGTCATCAGCCCCCAGGCACGCTATAATTTCGTGCAGTCTGCTGTTAGACTGTTAGAGGACTACGGGTTAGATGGCCTTGATGTCGATTACGAGTACCCGTCGAATCATGAGCAAGCAGCCGGTTATCGCGAGCTCCTGAAGGAGCTCCGGTTTGCCCTAGATCAACATGCCTATAGCAAGGGCATCCACCACAAATTCTTGTTGACTGTGAGTGAAAACTTACCAAAGGGATACTTCAGGCTGACAGCCTCTAGATCGCTGCACCATGTGGACCGGACAATTACAGGAAAATGGATATTCGTGGGATGGACCCCTATCTCGACTTTTGGAACCTGATGGCATACGACTTTTGTAAGTCATTGCGGGATGATGTGAACAAATAATAACATCTACGTCAGCTGGATCTTGGGACACCGTTGCCAATCATCAAGCCACTATGTATGGACCCCCTATCAACGCTGCAGACGCCGTCCAATGGTATAGCTCCAACGGCGTTCCGAGATCGAAGCTAGTTCTAGGGATTCCGCTCTATGGTAGGAGCTTTGCGAACACCGCTGGCCCTGGAACTCCCTTCTCCGGTCTTGGTCCAGGGAGTTGGGAGCAAGGAGTCTATGACTACCGCGTTCTCCCTCTTCCAGGGTCCTACATCTTCCAGGATGATCAGAGGATTGCAAGCTGGTCCTATGACTATCAGAAGAAGGAGCTGATCAGCTTTGACAACGAGCAGATCGGTGCGATGAAGGGTCGGTGGATCCGCGAGCAGGGGCTAGGTGGCAGCATGTTTTGGGAGCTCAGCGGTGACAAGGGCAGTTACAGGGAAGGTATGGAAGCTGGGCCAGGCAAGGACCCGGTTCCTGGGCAGAGTTTGGTAAGGATCGTAAAGGACGCGATGGGGCCGCTCGACCATAGCCCCAACTGGTTGAGGTATGAACGTAGCCAGTTTGACAACCTACGCAATGGCACAATCTAGTGCTCAGACGGATCGTAATGTTACAGAGCCGGACGTTTTAGAATCACGTAGCTTTAGCACAAGGACGAGTAGATTTGCACTGTCAAGCAAGTACTGCCACCTGTATCGATATGTATTGCCCAATTTGTCAGATCTCAAATTTAAACGTTGTTGCAAGCGAGTAGGTTTTTCTCTTTCTTAACTGTTTTTCTTCAAAAATTTCTTGATCCCGAGTCAGGAACGTCACATCTCAGTGGAATCAGAGACCGGCCACTTTTGCTGCGTTTTGTACCAGCACTCAAGTTTAAAATTCCATCGTCGACGCGATACCACGAGGACGCCCTAGGACGCCTCAGCCCTGCCACCTGCCAGTGACGGCCGGCCGCCGCACAACCTTTAGACTGTAAAATCGTTGTCTGTAATCTCACCCGTCGACCGGAAGCAAACATACTATTACCCTAGCTAATCTACGATACCAAGCGATCCCTCCATCTGCACTCTTCAATGTCTCCCGCTCTTACGAGTCAACCAACCGATGTTGACTTTGCATCAATCCTCGAGTCGCTCCGTGCTGCGCCAACGGGACCGGGTAAGTCCAATCGGATGTCAGAATGGAACGCGAGTGTTAACTTACTTTGCACAGATGCTAAAGCAGCAGCCGATAAGCTTGCACTTGCTGTCTCGAAGGCTGGAGTAGAGACACTCATGTTCGTCGCTTATCCTAATTATCAATGGTCAAGCTAGCTGATATCTATTTGTTTTAATTTAGCGATCAAAATGTAATTCCAAGTTTGCACGCCTTTGCGCTCAATAAGAAATCAGGTTACGAGCGAGAGTCCGCGGCGATTGGGTTCCAGTCACTACCCGCTGTCCTCGGAGCGTCCAGCGCACCGTTCTTCATCCCTAGTCTTCCCATCTTGTTTGACCTCTATTCCGATAAGGGAGAGGTGGTGCGAGTTGGTGCTGCCGCCGCGACCAAGGCCATATTGCAACTTTTCCCCCCGGAAGCTACGAGGACTGTATTTAGAAGTTTGGAGGACATCCTGGAGAAAGGAAAATGGCAAACAAAGGTGGGCGCGCTAGACGCGCTGAAAAACTTTGTGGCAACCGCCAAAGAATCTGTGGCCGATGAGTTGGGCCATATACTCCCAAAAGTCGAGCTTGCAATGCACGACACCAAAAAAGAGGTACTTGTCATACTAGCGCTCGGATATCTGTACGTTCTGACGACACTAGGTTGCCAGTTCGGCTGTCAAGTGCGCTACGTCGCTCTGCAACACGCTTGCGAACCCGGATCTGGCACCTCATGTACCCGCGCTGGTTAAATGCATGTCTAATCCGGACACGGTCCCTGCATGCATCAAGGCACTATCATCGACGACCTTCGTTGCCGAGGTGACTGCACCCGCACTTGCAGTCCTCGTACCGTTACTTTTGCGGGCGTTGAATGATCGCAGCATGGAAGTTCAGCGGCGCACGGTGGTCGTCGTCGAGAACCTTGTTAAGCTCGTGAGGAACCCGGAGGTTGCTGCACGGTATCTGAGCCCTCTCGTGGATGGCGTCAAAAAAATCGCGGAGAGTGCTGCATTTCCTGAGGTTAGCAATCGAGTTGAAGAATGTCACCTCGTGCACTTTCTTATTAGTCCTGTAGGTCCGCGCGTTTGCGGAGACCGCACAGAACACGCTGCTGAAGTCAGGAGCGTCATCCAGTGGCACTCCTCCTTCGCGGAATCTGGATGCTGAGACAGCCGAGATATTCAAAATCCTGCTCACTCTAGTGGATGACAACCATGTAGTACCGTCTGCAACAGAGCCCAATCAACCCTCGGCAACGAAGCATACTTTGTTGACATCGTCTCTTCAATTCCAGGCCTCCATGATAGTGGATCTAGTCTATCAGAAACGTTTTCTTCAGAAGTCTCAATGGAATCGATGTGTTGGGCTGTACATGAAGCCATGGTTAGGGGAAGATGAAGCCACAAAATTTGCAGAGAGGGTTCGCTCACATCTGCACGCCGTCGAACAAGTAGGTTTACTATCGTTTCTTCGTTATTTCTGCTGATCGGCCTTCCATCCAGGCAAAACTTGGGGTGGTGAAAAATGGGCCCGACGAAGAGGGCGAGTTGCTGTGCGATACACTCTTCTCGCTTGCATACGGTGCACTCTTACTTCTCTCACACACCACTCTTCGCCTCTTCCGTGGGCGGAGGTATGGTATTCTTGGCGCGAATGGATCGGGGAAGTCGACCCTTATGCGTCAGCTACGTGATGGGAAGGTGGAGAACTTTCCACCACTGGATCAAGTGCGATGCGTTATGGTAGAACATTCGCTGCAAGGTGAAGATACCTCCCTGTCCGTTTTGGACCTCGTAGCTTCGGGTGGGTTGTTCGCCAAATGCATCGCCCAAAGCATTGGCTCATTCGTCCAGACAAATCGCTCAAGGGTGTGCCAAGGTCGAATATCAGGGACCAGCTCCTTGAGGTTGGCTTCGACGATGCAAGACAGGCCGACATCGTCGGCGGACTTTCAGGGGGTTGGAAAATGAAACTGGAGCTGGCCCGCGCGATGCTGTACAACGCAGACTTGCTTCTTCTCGACGAGGTCCGTATCTATTTTTTAATTAATAATTTACTCTAGGGTTGACGGTTATCACCGCAAATAGCCCACGAACCATGTATGTTCGTCTTTATCTCGGGCATTTTTCCCGTTTCATGTGTTCCTCGATCTTTAGCTCGATCGCGCTTCTGTGCTTTGGTTGGAGCAATGGCTTACTGCCCAAAAGAACGTCACATGTCTCATTGTCAGTCACGACTCAGGGTGAGTACCGATCGTGATGTTCTGCTGAGGATGAACGGATGTATGGTCCTAGATTTCTGGATAACGTTACGACGGATATAATTCACTACGAATCCAAAAGGGTGATTTCCTCCGCTTCGATTCACCGCGGTGAACTAACGAGGTTTGTCTTAGCTTGTTTACTATCCGGGAAATCTCTCGGCGTTCGTGGAAAAGCACCCCGAGGCTAGGTCTTACTACACTCTCGAGGCCACCTCCGTCAAATTCGCGTTCCCTCCACCTGGTTCCTTGATGGGGGTAAGAAGCAATACGCGTGCGATCCTCAAGATGTTAAATTGTACATTCACTTACTCGGGGCGGTCGACACCAAGCCTTTATAACGTTAGTTGTGCGTTATCTCTTTCAAGGTAATTCATTTCCGCCACCGTTGCTCTATCTACCGCAAATGACTTCATTTCCTCTTTCAGCCGAGTCGGCATCATCGGGCCTAATGGTGCTGGAAAGTCAACTTTAATCAAGTTATTGACTGTACGTGAATGTGCACATCCAAATATATTGCCTGTGAATAATCTCTCTTCAGGGAGAGACCGTCCCTCAACAAGGCACGGTCTACAAGCATCCAGCGCTACGGGTAGGTTACGTATCCCAGCACGCAACCCATCACATCGGTCAGTGCTTCTGGCTTCCATCGACCCAATGAATTAATAATGTCATATATTATAGAGCGTCATCTGGAGAAAACGCCCATCGGTTATATTCAATGGCGTTTCCAAGACGGCCACGATCGTAAGTGACAAATTGACTCGACCGGTTGAAGTAATAATGATCAGTGACTCTCCCACGTCATCAGGAGAAATCTTGGAGAAAGCAACTCGGGTTTTGACGGATGAAGAGAAGGCCATCCTTGAACAGGAATGGGTTGGGAGAGATGGGTCTAAACGCAAACTAGAGGTTTGATCCAGTAGTATTGATGTGAAGGATGGTTAACTGATTAAGTCGCTTAGCTTATTATGGGACGTCAAAAGCTCAAGAAGTCACTCCAGTACGAGATCAAGTGGCGTGGATTGGATCACAAGTGGAATACTTGGATCCCGCGAGATCAACTTCTAGCCAAAGGGTATGGGAAGGTGGTCCAACAATTCGATGATCTGGAATCTTCCCGAGAGGGTGCTGGTGCGAGAGAAACTCGTGCAGACCTCGTTCGTAAACATCTGGAAGATATTGGGCTGGATGGAGATATTGCTCAATACAACGAGATATCAGGACTCTCTGGAGGTAATAAATGCCATGGCTGTGATGCAATTCGGTTGACTGTTCGGTTACAGGCCAGAAGATCAAACTCGTGATTGGAGCCTGCCTTTGGAACAACCCTCAGGTGTGTAGCACGGGACATTTCTGCAGAGACATTTCTGAGGGTTGATATGTAGATTTGCGTGCTCGACGAACCCAGCAACTTCTTGGATCGTGAGGCCTTGGGTGGACTCGCGGTTGCAATCAGGAATTGGACTGGCGCAATTGTACGTTTCAGTCTGCTTGCGCCCACCCCGATCGAGGCTTTTCTGACGCGATGCTCGTGTGTACACAGGTGATCATATCCCACAACCACGAGTTCGTCTCTTCTCTATGTGCGTAATCATGAGAACGTACCCTGTTTCATTTCTGGCTCATTTAAGTAAATCAGGCTCTGAAATCTGGGAAATCGAGGCAGGGCGAATGACACATAAAGGGAAAACCGCCGTGATTGAAGACATCCTTGGCGATGTGAAATCACCGAAAGGAAGTGGTGCGAATACCCCTGTTCGCTCGCGAGTAACGAGCCCGGTTGTGTCCAACGCTGCAACCCCTGTGGTAAGCGGCGCAGAAGAGGGCGCTGTTGCGGCGAACGCGGTTGCTACGAAGAAGAAGAAGAAAATGACTCGCAACCAATTGAAGGCACGGGAGGAGAGAAAGAGGCTGAGGAAGCTGGCGTGGCTTACCCATGGGGGGCCTAAGCCGGAGGACACTGACAGCGATGATGAACCTTAGAAGGTATAGACAGATAGAATTCCGGTGGTGACCGGGGTCCCTTGATCACTCGCGTTTATCCGCGGAAGCATCGGGGACGATCCAAGATTGCCTTTTTCAGTAGAAAAACATGTCTGGCTCGCAAATAGATTGGATGTGGATTGGCTGACCAGACTTGCCCGCCTTCTTGAAACGTCGTTACGGCGCACCTGAGCGATTGCGGGCCGCTCAGCCTCCCTCAATCCGTGATCAGCGGATGGCTCTATAAGTAAATCTTCTCGTCTGTCTGTCGTGCCAGTCATGATCGTCACAAAATTCATCTCCAGCCGCCACACAGGGCGATCGTAGTACGTTCACACTCTCGATCACCCCAGCGCAGAGCCATTGAAAGTGGAAACGACTGCAAGAATGCCGGGTCGTCGATATTTTTACGCTCTCTAAATGAACGCAAATATTACGGTTTGGCCCGGTATGGTCCATCAGCCGCGCCATCAAGTTACAAGGAAAGCGCGCTCCCATAGTAGCCATGTCAACGCAAGCAGTGAGCATCGACGAAGACCGCGATAACGTTCTGAATCCGTGTCAACTCCACACAAACCCCAGGAAGGTGTTCGTGCGCGGTCCGAATCAATCGCGCAATTCTTTTTCCCCCCCATCGACGCCCGTCGCCATTCCTGTCCCGCGTGTACGTTTGTGTGTGTGCCAGAGGCAAAAAGAAAGTTTCGTCGACTCGAAAAAGCAGGTTGAACGGGATGACCGACTGAAACCTCCTCGTGTATCTTATCGATTTCGTTGATCTATCTCCATATCAGGTCGTCGAGATCTAAGCTCATAGATCTGCTATTCCAAAAACGTGCGCCTCACCACAACACTTGTTTATCGTGCAGAGCAGCTTCTGAGGCTCAAGACAACACCGTATCTAACAAACCGCGGAGCTCCGGTGACATGTATTCCTGATGGCAGGTACAAACAATACGTACTACTTCTATCCCCACTTGATCCAGAAAAAAAAACAGACACCCAAGTACATAAGGCACTACGTCACATTGGAGACACTATTGGGTACAAAAACCAAGGAAACAAATCGGGATGCGTCGATGGTGTTAATGTATCAATGGAATATGTACAATATTAAGGGCACGTGTAAGTTAGAGACATGATAATGAATGATCGTTGTCCTGGCGAATATTGAGATGCGGGGATTCCAAAGAGTGACATGAATGGTATACGAGAATCTAGGAAGAGATGAAATCAAGATGACGAATGATCGAGATCAATATCGACCCGATGGCCACTTGCGAGAATCATCCTCGCGACGGGGCTGTGGAGGGGCTCGAGCGTCAGGACCCCCTACTGGGCGAGAGTCTGAGCGCTGGACAAAACTCTGAGTAGGGAGCGTGGAGGGGCTTAGGCTGCCGCCATACGACGAGTGTGCGACGTTCTCAGCCTGAGACGACATCGAAAAAGGCTGATGTGACCCGCCCGTCGCCGAGTTAGCCGCCTGGCGGCTAGTCTGCCGCATTGATTGCCTCTTGTTTTGAAACCTGTTTCGGGTGTCAGCATTGTAAAACCAAGGTCTCAGGTAGCCTACCATATCTGAACGCTTCGAGCGGACATATCAAGCTTCCGCGCCAACTCGGCACGTTCCTCAGTCGATGGGAATGCTGTGCGTGCATATGTTTCGTTCAAGACCTTGAGTTGGGCTGCATCAGCTCTCTTGCGCTTTTTCTTGATGACCGGTTCTTCAGCGACCAGCACAGAAGTAGGCTCTTGAGTGAGCACACTGTTCGTCACTTGGCCTCTAGCATACGGGGAAGGACCGTGGGCCTCCACATGTGCAGGGACTCCACGCTCGTGCGAATACACTCCACTCATAGATAATTGATGCGAGTGATGAATGGAATGGTGTTGGCTAGGGTGAGTGCGTGGATCGGGGACAGGAGGATAGGAATAAGAGGTATGAGGCTGGAACCGCGCGTACTCGGGAGGATAGGTTGCGGTGGGGGAGGGAATGTCAGTGTAGTTGGGGATGTGAGGTCCCACCGAACCATAACCAGCGCCTTGCCAGCGGTCATCTCTAACCGGAGTAGCAGAAAGGCTGAGTGAAGGAAGCTTACGAGACCCTTGGGGATCCGCGGGGATCGTAGTTGAAGCTCGCGATGGGTATGCCGGGTATGTTGGTTGTTGGTATCTTGAGTCGTAGTGCTCATAATACGTAGAGGCATGTTGCGGAGCAGCCGTCGCTGGTTGATTGCGGGTATTGAGCAAGCGGGAGCGGGAGACGATACGGAAGGGAACGCACGAGTTGCCGAAGCAGCCCACTGATTGTAAGCCGACGGGATGGGTTCGGGTTTTGGTGGGGATGAGCGAGGCTGCGAGTATGCATTAGAATAGTCTGCGGGCACTATAGGCGAGAGCCATCAAGTTGAGCATATTGGATGAACACTATGTAAAAAAACAGACCTGGAGAACGTGAGGTTGGAAATGCCGAAGAAAGAGGAGGGAGCACAGTTCGCCCACCCTGTCCCGTCTGAAAGAAACCACTACTTTGCGGATCCCCTCCGGGAGGGCTTCCGCGTGTTTTCGCAACACCTCCGTACATACGATCGTCCCTCGGGCTCGTCATAGTAAGTTAAGCAGATAGGCAAAAGAGGAAGGAAAGAATATTATGGTTCAATGAAAGAAGAAATTTTGGGTTTATAAGTATGAAGAGGCACGCGCTGGGGGTGCTAATGAGCGGGGTGAGGAGGAAGAGAGGCTTGCGGCAGGAGGCGATGGGTCGGAGAAATAATCAGGGCCGTTGGATGAACGAGGAGAACATGAAGACCGGGATATTGATTGACACGAGGTGTGGTGGACAGCAGGGTAGGGCGAGGGGGGGGCACGAGTGCGATCAGAGTGATGCGATGCGAGTGAGTGAGTGAGGAATAAATGGGTCAACGGAGCATGTTCGGATGATGTATGATACATCAAGAAGACGAGATCCTAGTATTCTTTTTGGGCTCACCAAGTATGTAACGGGGGTCAATCTTCGCGGCCTGCGCCATTTTCGTTGGGCGTCCAAAGAAGGAACGGAACGTTGCGAAGCGTGGTGGACGCAGAGCTGTGTACACGCGGAAATTGCATTCTTTCCTTCCTCGCAAGATCCAGTCCAAGATGGGCCTCGTGGCTGACTTAAGCTCGAAAATAAAGAAAATAAATCAACCACCAGCTGCCGTACACATGAAAAAAAGCGACCGACCGGGTGATCGAGGACGCTTTCCTTTCTCTTTTCCCGTTGCAAATGTGATGCATTGATCTCAGATTGCCTGGGCCGGCCCAGAGATGTGAACGACGCCGCCGCTGGATTCGAAGACATGTTGATCACGCCGGCGTGGATCGCCCGACACCGACTCGCGACGGTGTGTGATCTGTCCCGATATAGCGACCTCGGGCGCTCTCAACTCGCACCGAGCCCCACTCCTCTCCCCGGCATCGATGGCGACACGACCCTTGCCCCGCCCCCCAGGCCCTCCGCGTTCCTACTACAACGATTGTCCCTTAAATAATGACCTATTTGCGTCCCACTTTGCCCCTTATCCATACCCCGCATATGCCCCCCCTCCGCACGATCCCGGCGAGGACGCTCCCCCGATGCTCCCTGCCGGAACCCTCCTCCACAAGGGTTTCTATGATCTCCTTGCCATGATACCCACCCCATCCCCCTCCCGTCTATTCCAGTGGGGATCTAATCAGCCCAGTGTGATCGCCGGCCCGAGGTATGAGCCACTTGGCCCGCCGACAAATGTGCCTGCCATCCCCGTCCCCTCTCCGTCCTCCCCGTTGAGAAAGAACAAGAGAATCAGCAAGGACATGGTGTCCAAGCCTACAGGCTTTGTGTGCGTCTTCAGACGAGGATGGCCGTCACTGAATGATAACGATGCTCGTCCAGCCACCTTGTCCATGCTTCTGATGCTGACCAGGCTGAGGCCCTTCTCACTCGATGGGGCCCAGATGGAATGGGAAAACTCGGAGGTCTGCTTCTGTATAGTTATCCCTTCTGCCCTTCTTGAGCCTTCCAACTCCAGATCCGCGGTGGGCCAGGCCAATCAAATCCCGTGTGAGACAAACCAACAGGGCAAGAGCTATCAACGAGGTTGTCAACGCCTTAAAGCCCTCGGCGACCTGTGTCCCTGATGGCCAATCACCGCCGCTGCGGGTAGTAAACGGAGTGAGCACACCCACTTCGTCGACCATAACTACAGCCGCACAGGAAAATGTCCGTGTCTCTTCTCTCGTCGACGGCCTTCCGGGACGCCCCGGGAACTCGATGATGCGGTGGGGCGGCGGTCTCATCGCACATCCCGAGGTAGGCGAGCACGAGGATGAGACGCCCTCAGAATCCAGAAATTTCCTGCCTTCTTTAGTTCAGTCCCAGAGAAAGCCGATCACTCCATCGCTGGCTACCCTCGAAAAAGCTGTGGCCGCCCGGATCTACTTTGAGAACCTATATTTTCCTCTTCTCCGGCAGCCCCCCTCTCGTGAGCAGAGAAGGGCCGCCATGGAAAGAGACATGATCGCCATGGGCCTGTCCGACGAACAGAAAGAGGAGTTGCGCTCTCGTTGGCGACAAAACGAAACCGATTATCTTCGTGACCGCCGCAGGAAAGTAGATGTGACAGCCTTCATCAAACTAAAGACTATCGGACATGGTTGGTACTTGGCACGAATTTGATATCAATATCAATTTTCCATTCATCTTAACCCCACAGGTGCCTTTGGAGTTGTGTCACTCGTCAAAGAACGAGATTCCAGTCACTTGTTCGCCATGAAGCAGGTATTTATGTTTCATATTTGCTAAATATGTTTATCGCCCATTTCATTTGACAAATTGAATTAACAATAGTTACGCAAATCGGACATGTTACGGAAAGGGCAGGAAGGTCACGTCCGTGCTGAACGCGATGTCCTCAAATCTGCGTCATTGGTTTCCTCTCCAGGTGCAGCGGAGTGGATTGTGAAGTTATACTACACCTTCCAGGACCGTGACAACCTGTATCTGGTCAGTAGTTCTATCACCACTGGACAGCGTACACTGCCTAAAGGGGTACAATTCACTGATTCATTTTGATTTCATTGAAATAAATATAGGTGCTCGAGTATATGGGAGGTGGAGATCTCCTTAACCTTCTGATAGAACGGGACGTTTTCGAGGAGGATTTTACCCGATTTTATGTTGCCGAGGTTCGCCCTTCTCGTTTCACATGCCGTTCGCAATCATGAAGGAACGCGTTATCCCCAGATGGTCCTTGCCATCGAGTCATGCCACAAGCTTGGCTTTATTCATCGTGATATTAAACCTGATGTGAGCGTGTTAAATTCTTGGAAATTAAGGACCATTCTTATCTTTGTCATTCTGATAGAACTTTTTGTTTGATCCGGAGGGACACATACGACTGAGTGATTTTGGGCTCGCGTTAGTACCGGCGAAACTGAACGGGGACCTGGGTCCCCATCCTTGGGTCGAGCACTAACCTGCCACCTTCCACAGCACCGATCTTCACTGGGCACATGACACATCGTGTATTCCACCTTTCGTATTCGCATGACAGCGCCTGTAATTGACGCCTTTGGAACAGATTACGAACACCAACGGCGGCAACTGCTGCACAAGTACGGAATTGACCTTGACGACGGAACTGGCCTGATGGACGGAACTAAGACAAGGCGAATGGACAGGAAGGATATCGAATCGCTCTTGGGAGACGGTAATGGCCAGGCTGGTATCTTCACCTGGCGCGAAAAGAATCGTAGGAAGGTGCGATGGTTCCCGTAGTCTGATCCATTTCCGCGCTACCATCGACCTCACGTTCGCATCATGCTACAGCTAGCGTATTCCGTGTAAGCTGTTCCTCTTCTTGTGCTATTTTGAGTGGGTATATTGACGCTTCCATTCTGACCCAAAGATGCGGCACCAACTCGTATAGTAAGGTGTTTCGCCTTTATCCTTTTAATGACTCCTCCATTTTTTATCGTTAGTGTCACCCGAAGTTATCAGAGGTAACGGCTACTCTTTTTCATGTGACTGGTGGAGTTTGGGCGTGATCATGTTTGAATGCTTGTACGGGTAAGGAATCGGTAGTTTGCGGCTCCGTTCGCCTCGCTAATCGTATGTCGGTGCATAGACGCCCTCCATTCATCAGCAACTCCGTACGTGTCTCCTGTCGATAAGCACAGGATTGGAAACAGACAGACCAACATTTATTTTCTAGCGGCATGTGACTCGCCAAAAAATTCTCAACTGGAGGCAGTCGCTCAAGTTCCCCTCCCGTCCTCATGTTTCGCATGAGGGTATCAGCTTGATGAAAGCACTACTCTGTGAACCGGAAGACCGTCTTGGTAGCCAGGCGTCCGCATCGGTTTTTCGACCTGATACCCTCGCAATCCAGGCGCGCCGCAGCGGCTTCATTATATCAGCTTCTCGAACAAGTGATGGGGCAGAGATGATCAAGGCGTGTCTTCTCCACACTGCTTCGTCTGCGTACTAACGGTGTTAGGAATAACAGGCCCACCCATGGTTCAGAGGCATTGACTGGGACAATATTCACCGATATCCCGCACCGTATCGCCCCGAATTAGCAAACCCCGAAGATACGAGACATTTCGACTCTGACATACCTCCAGAGGCATGTATTCATTCATTTATACGTCTTGTGCATGCTCATCAAACACGCTGCCTCCTAGCCTCTGGCTCCTGCCAACGGTATGCCCGCAAATGCTACCAAAGACCCCCTGTTGCGAGATGAGGTTCACGGGGAAGAAATCCTCAACGTCCGCAAGGCCCTTGCATTTGCGGGCTTTACGCACAAGAGCCCCCGTGCGATCAATTATACCCGGGCTGACCGAGCCTTTGATGGATCCACAGATGGGAGCGGCGGAGGAATGCGTGAGAGAGGCCGCTCGCGTTTCCGCAGTGTCCACGACGCTGGCAAAGGCCGTGCCATCTCTTTGTAGCCCGCGAACGGCGTGTGCAATGGACCCCAGATCTAAGTGGAGGTAACGGGATGATATTTGATGACGCCGTATGCGCTATGTGGCGTACGCGGAGCAGCGACCTTGCTGCAGTGATGATGGTATGACGGTATGACACCATGATCTGCGGAGAATATGTATGTGTGCTCGAGGGGCATGTGTGGGCTGGTTGCTTGTCTTCTCTTTTTGCCTTTTAATGAACTCTTCGTAGCACCACTATGTGGTCGTCTGGACTCTCGGGTGCTCGGTCTATTAAATCATATGTTTTTCACCTTGCGTGTCATCGAGGTGCAGACAAACTCAATGGTGTCACTGCGCTCGTCTGGACGACACATGCTCATCGCCACTGCGTGGTTGGAGCATGATATCGGGATTCCGTAAGTTTACGTGACTAGCTCTCTGTGTTATAGCTTCCCGCCATCTCAGTCGTCTGCCTCAACGCCCCCTCAACCCACGAAATGAAGATGGCTGTGTTGAACGCCGCATCGGAGAATAGGCTAATTTCTCGACCTGACCGTCGAACCTTGTCAAACGAGGTCTCTTCATAGGGGGATAACGCGCGCAGTCGTAGTAAAGGCCGAACAATATGCCCGAGACGGTTAGGCTCTGGGCCCCTCTAAGTTCTGGAAGGGAGCGATCTTACGACCGAACAACGGTGTGATCTGACGATACGTGTATTATTGAACGAATGCGTCGACAACGTGGACTCCTCCACCCAGGTTACAGAAAATAACAGTATAACGTTAAGTCGTCATCGGTACGTACGATAAATAAATAATAGCTGGTTCGTGTAACGAACCCGGATGCGAAGAGTGGATACAAGGGATACTATACGGTCAATAAATAACGATCAGCATCGACAGCAATCAGAATGACGAATATCAAGTGCCCTCAGTAAAGAGAAATGATGCGTACAAAGGAATAATGTGGCTACATAGACAGTGATTCTTCTGTCGCGTTGTTTGGGAAAGTGGAAATGGTCGTCGTGTTATAGTTATGGTAAATGCTGAATGGGTCGTTAAACGTTGCGAGACAGTAGAGTGCCTGCGCTTCACATCCTGTCGCTGTGTTCGTCGCTCGAGCTTTCTTGGTGGCGAGTAAGAGCCTCAGCGTGGACGCGTGCGTGCCGACGCATGTTACTGAGCACACTGAAGCTGCGCCCACAGCCTTCGAAAGTGCAGACAAAGGCTACGAGAATCGAGGGTCAAACTCTGAGAAGTTGCATGGCAGTGGGATTACTCACGCTTCTCTCCCGTATGACTATTCAAGTGGATCTAGCGGTCATGTTCAGGATACGAGACGTCTGGACGACGCAGTGATATGCATACCTTGAGACTGCTAGGCCGAGTGAATCCCTTGCCACAATAGTCACACTCGTACTTCAATGAAGAAGGCGAGGATACGAAAGATTGACGAGCTGAGTCTGACGCGACCGGCGCAGTCATCGATTCCCTATGCTGATCCTTGGTGCAGCCTTCGGAATAGGACCCTGAACCCCGTGACGAAATCCCTGTGGTGGCATAAGAGTAATTGTAGGACTGAGAGGCTGAATTTGAATACGGATGGGACCCTGGCGAGGTAAACTGATCGTGGGACGCGGCTCGTTGATCCGCCTGAGAAGTAGAATGGACGTGGTACTGAGGATGTTGTTGTGAATGGTATTGACTTTGAGATGATGATAAATTATCAGGAGGCGAGGAACGAGATGCGGTGCGTCCATCATAGCGTTGCTGTGCGGGATGTGAGTAATAGGCAGCCGAGGGTGCAGAACGCTGCAAAGGACATTAGTTGTCAATACAGAACAAGCGAGCAGGTGCACCTGAACGCCGGGTCCATCCAGCTGAGAGTCTTGACGACGTTCAGCTCGAGAAAACGATCGGTCGAAGCTCTGGTCAACGCGAGGGCCGGGGGTGATCCACGGAGAAGATAGGTTCGTTGGGGGTCTGGGTGAACGGGACAATTCGTCTACATGGAGTGTCAGATTTACACCCTCCTGCACCACGCAAGGGGTTCTGGCTTACCTCGGAACAAATCTCGAACGGGAGGGAGGGTAGGCCGTGCGTCCTCTCGATACGTTTTCCGGTCAGACATTGTAATGGCAGAAAGCTTGGAGGATGGCAGAATGCTGCAAGCAGCTCCGTGGTTTATATATGGGAAGACGGTCATTGTATGCTAATCGTGATGGTCAAGTTGTAGAAGAAAGCAAGTCAATATGAATGAATGTCCAGTTTTCACTACCGCACTGCGGGAAAGTGGGAGTGGGAGATTCATGGACACCGTTACCAGGATGTTTTCGGAGTCCGTACTAACAGCAACTGTTCTTGATCGTCGCCGAGACTTGCTGGCTGTGCACGAGCCGACGCTGATCCTCGATTCCACGATGATGAACGAGAATGGTCGCAGGGCAGCGGACCTATCACACATTAGCAAGGGAGTTGGTCGCACAAAGAAATGAAATTTTCATACAAATCCGTGAGGAGCACAGGCCACCGGCGGAGCAAGCATATGGCACCTCGGTGTAATAGTCAACAGCCGGATTGGCTGTAGCCCGTAGCGGATCAACCGGAGTCAGTATAAGTTGACATCTTCGAAACCCAATTTTGCGGGCTGTCAAACAGGATACGTTTCTCATGGCTGCGGACCAGCATCGCCAGTAGGTCCTATTTGACTCCGAACAACTTGAGCACTGGAGAATCGCATTGTAAATGGCGTTAAGGGTAATGACCGCAAGGACAATTTGTGGTTGGAAGATGTATTAATTAAAGGACTGCTCTCATGATTGACCAAGAGGGCACAAATTTCACATCATCACCCAGCCTGTCCAGCGGCCGACCGCTGTGCCTCGTCTGACGTCGTTGTTTTCAAAGAGAGAGCATGGAGCCCTTGGGTGAGCTCGTCTGACAACGCTGAGTAAATCAGTCGATGCCGTTGCAAAGTTGTCTGGGACAGTGGATGAGTTGCAGTGTTGGCAATGGGAAGTGTGTATATACCTTTCCCTTGAACGCTTCTGAGATGATCTGCACTGCGAAATCTTTACGCCACACCGGTGGCAGCACGTGAGGGGAAGATTATTTGGCGACACCTAGAATGAGAGACTGACGTGTTTCGCCGTCACCTCCACCTTGGGCCCTCATGGCAGCATGATGGCGGTGGAGGTGAGATTCGTTTGTAATGGTGAGTCGTGAAGGTTGGAGTAGAGCTGTTAGCTAAGAAGTGACTTGGAGGGCCGTTCTCGGTGCGCTGATCGGTATATCCTCCTCACCTTGTCGTGTATAGCGGTCTCAACTGGCCCACGAGATCCAGATTCACTTGTGGCCGTGGCCATGGTCCGATGAAATTGCCCCAGCAAATGACGAAGTGGTGGCCCTGTTCGGCGAGGGCGAAGCATTCAACTAGCGAGAAACGCACTGAACGGACCGTGCATCAATACGCAGCATCAGAGGTGGTGGCAACAAGGAACCGAACCTTGCAGTTTTGGCACTGGCGCTGGCAGTTCCGGTGGTAGAGCGACGATGGGGGTTTCAACTTCCGTGAGCCCAATTTGTCAGCAGACTTATTTCGACTGACTGTGTTGACCATGGCCATCAGGCGGGCTTCGATCCGCGATGCAACAAGGCGGTGGTGGTGCTAAAGTCCTGACACGTCGCTTGAGGAGCAGACCCCAAAATTGCGCACGAGCACGGCGGCCTTGGCCGAAGTGAGATGGAATTAATCGCGATCGTGAAGCATACAAGTTATTCTAGATGAGATGTTCAGACTTCAGACTCCAACCTAATCTTGCAACTCAGGGACATTGACATAGCTTTGCCGTTGTGCTCTGACTGATGGCCTGCTCTGTAACAGTCACGTGCACTGCGCCTCACGTCTTTTGGCAATCCTTGTTTTCCGCATCATCATCATGGCTCCCTCGAGTGAAGAGCGGGAAATGACCACACATCAGCGCAGTCTGGTCAACAACTGTTTCGAGGAGGGCCAGTATGAATCCGGCATGGCAGTCCTCGACCAATTGCGATCTTCGTCCTTCAAACCACCTCCGTAAGCCTCCCTGAATGCTATTCTAAATCCCGATATCATCGCTGTTGAACAGTGGCCATATCCGCCAACTCCTTTACATAGCTCTTTTCCCTCCATCCTCACCTACGGGTGACCAACAGGAACAGTTCCCTCCGTCTCCTGTCAAGGGTTCTCCCACGAAACAGAAACCCACCCTTTCCAAGGCATCTTTATCTCCTTCAGTGGTCGAAGCTGTGACCGCTCAGCGCATCTTGTTCTCGTTTCTTGCTACAAATTCACCTGGCTCTTTATTTAGAGCACTGCCGAGATATTCATTGGATGCCGCTGACAACAATCTACTGCCGGGCTTGAGCGATAACAGCCATGACGAGGACTCGCTCATCGCCCGGGAGTCCCTATGTCTCAAGGATTGTAAAAATTGCTGGGCCATCCTCAAGGAAGGGTTCATACAACGCAGAAAGCTCTTGCCTCAGGATGCACGGAAGAAACGCGGAAGGGGTGCCTATGACGTCGAAGAAGCTGCCCTCGACCAAGGCAATGACACACCAGCGGTAGTCGCTGAATACGCATGGCCAATCCTACAGTGGCTGCTGTCCTTGTTTGAGAAGGACGAGTTACTCAATTCCCAGAAATCTGGAGGTAAGGTCTAATTCCCTGGCAAAGTCAGAAATAACTATTTCGACGCAGAAAAGTTCTCGCCACTTCTCTTATCGCAGATCCCTCCCCCGAGGGGGGGTACTGGCCCACGATGGGAGGCAGGGACTCCACTCGATATTGTCTTTTACTCTCTCGGGCAGAAAGATGGCGAGCGCCGAGAGATGGCAACTCGCTTGTTGACACTTGTACGTCTTCGCAGCATCTCGGATGGATCCAGTCGCACAAAATGAGGTCTCTCGCAGCTCATCAACCTCAGTCTCTCAGGATCTTTTGATGGACCCCTGTTTGCGGCAACATTGACGACCCGCTTATATACTTCACCCCCCCAAATCGCCCAGAATTTGATGGAGAGCCTACCGAAGACAGTCCCGGTTCTCACCTTTAAAATCACTGTTTGCCAGAAATTTCTGTCATCTTCGTCGTCTATCACTGGAGAGACCAAGCCCCGACCTAAACCTGTCCCCAGGCATGGATCGCGGCGTGACTTGGCATCTGCCACGGACACCGACGTCGGTCGGGCAGCATCCAGCCTTTCGCCGCGGCCTGCGCTCGCGACGTGTTCAGAAGTTTTTCAACTGCTCTACAGTGACCACAAGCCCCAGAAGTCGGACCCAACACCACCAGTACTTACCATCAAGTATGCTCTTCTCGTGTCGTACGCCCAACTCCAGGGGTTATTACCTCACGAGGAAAGAGACAGCGACTGGAAGGATGCATTATCAAACGGCGGGTTGAAGCCCGTTATCGATGCTGCATTTCCTAGTGATAGCACGTACCATAGGGCTCTCACGATTGTCACCAGATTTTGGCCAGCGGGTTAGGGACGTGGGCTGCGACGCACCGAGTATTGATGTCATTGTCACTTTGTTACTAAGAGCATGTCGATAACACTGTCAACCCGCAGCTCGAATGTACAGCAGTAGCTTCTAATACAACGCACAACACCTTCAGCTCAACCGTCTGATTCATCTTCGATCTGTGCCTCTACTTCGACTTCCATATCCATGAGATCCCCATCGTCGGCGCCAGCGGTGTCTTTACCTCTGTTTTGCTGATCACGGTACATTTGAGCGAGAAACCGGGAAGTGGAAGCATGTTCTGGTCGTTTGTCTTCCCTCACGCGAACGAAGCGCGGAAACCGCAGACTCAGACCCCTCGCAGAAGATACTTCACCCAGTGCAGCCACGGAAACGGGACTGAGTGTGATGCTTGATCATCATGTAGTCAGCAGGAAAAACATACGAAAACTGTGATCTGCTTACTCCGCACCTCGGATCTCCCAGACCTCACTAGGCCGAAAATAAACGTCAGGTTTAAAGCCTAGATCCGGGCGCCGTGAAATTTCAGGGTCAAAAAGTTCGACACTTGACAAGGACAGCCCTAACCTCCAATATCACAGTCCCCTAAAGGGTGATATGAACAATCGTCGGCGCTCTCGGAGTATCTCAAAGTTAGATCCTGTTTTTAGAATGAGCATCACCCATCATGCGACAGAACTTTGTAATACCTTGTAAAATGTGTCGGAAAACCCTGACCAATCCATTACCACAAACGCGAAAGCTATGGTGCAATGAACCTTACCAGACATGCATTTGCAGACAGCGATCAACCTTTCTTGTGTGGGGTCCCAGACTGCGAGCAGGACGGGGCTCCACCACCCAGCTTTGCGGCCATTTCCGTGCCATGCTCCGACAGGAACCAAGTCAAGGGTATCTCCAAGACCGTCCACGTAATCTTTCTTGAGCTTCAGCCATGCGGAAGTTCGCTTATCTGAAGACCCAGGGGTCATCATACAAGTTGATAGTCCGTACTTGAAGGAGGTGCCAAGGATCTACACTTACCAGGCTCATATGTAGCTGGCAGGGGTCGCTTTCTAGTCTTGGCCCTGTGATGCGTGGTAGTCTCCAAATTTTCGGCGTTGTCTAGAAGCTGTCCAAGGATGAGAGCACACCAGACAATGATCCATTTTAGAACCAACTTTGATCATGAGGCCTTCACAGCGACTTTCCCCCGCTTCTTTCCAGAAACCCTCGATACATTCTCGTCCATGGTCACTTTCGCAGCTATTAACATGGGCCAAGTGAGCTGTACCTGATTCCCCTGGTGTCAGGGCTGGGAACCGAGTCCTCAGCAGATTGCGTCTTTCGCGGAAGGTTCGCTCCAAGAGAATCTAGCAGAGAAATACAGTGAAGTAAGGTCGAAGCATCGCGAAAGTGATGGTGAAATAAAACTCGCCTCGCCATCAAGATACATCAAGTCAAAGGCAAATACACACACTGGGACTTTGATATCTCGGATCTCTACATCCTTCCTAGCTCTATTCGAAAGCTCTTGGAACGATCTAAGGCCGCCGTTGTCCGGATCTATGGCAACGATCTCCGAATCGACAATAAAAGACTGTAGGTTAGGCGCCCTTGCAAATATGCACTTGATCAACGAAACCACATCAGGATACTGGGACGGAGCATGAGATTAGTTGATCTGCGTGTGCAAGATTATGGAAATTTTACTTTCTCAGTCATGTTTTCCAGATGCCGAGAGAAAATGTGGATAGACAGGCAACCATTAGCCTCTTTTGAAGCATGAATCTGTGCACGCTGGCCGTCATACTTGAACTCCGCTGTGAATGGCATATCATTCAGCCGATCATATATCTCGTCAAGTGATCGAGCTGGAGAGCCCAGTGTGGGATGGAGAGGAATTCCTGACTCGATGAATTACTAAAGGTATTAGAGTCAGGAACGCGAAGCTGCCTCACCCACGGTAAGCGGAACTCGCATAGGGAGTCCATCGAGTCCACCGGCAATGGCTCCAGCAACGATGTGATCATAGTTGGGATGTTGGACATACACCTGTTTGACGAGCGCTTCGGCGTCGGAAAGCTTCAGCAGAAGCTCGTTATAATGAGAATCAACATTTTTCTTTTGCTTGCCTGATGGTGATAGCTGAATTGATGCGAGAAACTGCGGTGTCACGTGCAATGACGAATCGCTTGGGGGTATGTTTGAAGGCGGAGACAGAACCAAGGCCCTGGCAAGCGCTGTCAATATGGACGTGCGGACAGCACCCACGCGCAGGTTCTGCGACAGCGTGCGGACCAGGAATCTTGTCTCTTCACCTCTCGCAGCGACAAGCAGTCGCTCCACGATGGACTGTTTTTGCCTCGCTGCTCCTTGACCTTTGATGTGAGCAATTTTCAACATTGATTGGTATACATCCTCGATAAGTAAAGGAGGGTGGGCCACAAGGGTGCGAACGTTGGATTTGGCCTCGAACGCAACATCTCCCGGGTCACCTGAGAGATTATATAGCCTCCGGAGCGCAGCAGATGTGAGACCGGATACGTGTTGGATGGCCCTCGAGATGACAGAGGCGCCAATGCCGAGCTCGAGTGGAGAATAGGCGGGGGAGAGTGAATTGGACAGGAGATAGACTGCCGGCAACAGGGACGCAGGATGATATAATATGAGACACCTCAAAGTATTGGTGAGCGCATCGCGGATGGCGATGCGGGAGCGAGTGTCTACCAAGACAGCCAGGGTATGGACGAGGAATGAGTATGGTGCTGGAGAAGCAACTGGCCAAGGACATTTTTGGATGGGATAAACTAGCGGGTCGACTGCCACTGGACTGTAGTCGACATCTAGCTCCGTTGGACGAAGAGCAAGACCCAAATCCGTCCGACGCATTGACGGCAGGGATGCCGTAGGGTTCCCGCAAGGATCGGGAGGAGATGCAAAACGATCGTAAGATGATACTTGCATCGAACCTTGTTCCTTGGGTTCGTCTCCTAAATCAAGCTGGATGGGGTTTTCCTGCGTCCCATGTCCGTCCTTCCATAATGTATGACACGATATGGCATCGTTCATCGTATCAAGAGAGGCAAACGCCTCCTCAGAAACGATGCCTGAAGGTACATCCCTGCGAATCTGCCGTGACGGTGCTGTTGTCGCAGTCCGCCTACCGTTGGTGGAACTGGCGGCGCGGAAATAAGTGTCCAGAACGGCCTGGTCTGAAGCAAGTTTAGTCTTTTTCCTACTGGATATTGACGGGGTGGATGGGGTACGTTTCGACATGAAGGCCACGCGCAGCGGAAAGAGCGGGGGAGTGGTGGCCGTATCAGACATACGTCATGCGTCGATCACTGGATGGGTCCTTTTTGGGACTGAGAGCTGGGAATCGACTCATTTCCAGACGTTCTCCGTGAGCGATGCGACAGCGGTAAATGTAGCAAAAATAGTTGTGACAGAAAGGTACAACAGAAAGACAAAAAAACATATCCTGGGCCGACGAGGGCCGATGTTGCGCATTACTAGCAGCTGAACGCCACGACTCTAGGCTCTGTGTCACTGACTCACTGTCAGTGCTTTCCGCAACCTTATCACTCGTTCCGGCGGCGTCGGGGTATCATTGATCCCGTCCAGTGGCAACCGTATGAGGAGCCCTTGGACTAGGACGATGGCTTGTTCCTCAGAACATGATTTTATCGTGCCTGCAAGATCCGCCTTGACGCGCCGAGGCAAGGCCCACTCCGTATCAGGCATGACGCATGGTTAATGTCCTGGGCGCGAGGCGAGCCTAAGGGGGTTGACTACTGGGCTGGTGCGGTCTGGTGCGGTCTGAGCAAAACTTCTGGGGAAAAACATAAAGGTTCGATCATACCGGAGTTGGGCTATGCTAATAAACAACCATAGTTAGTCACCACACATGGTCGCATCAGTAGGGTGACCAACGTGGCCAGGCTTGGGCAACTATTATGGGAAATTTGGGAAACCGGTCTCAATTGTCAGACCGTACCAGAGGTCAGCAGGACTCACTCGCAGTGTTTGACTGGCATTGCCACGATATTATACATCAGCCTGGGCTGAGAAGAATCCAGCCATACGGGGATTCCGGTTTGATTGTTGAATCGACGAATAGTTACCTGAGAGTATCGATGAGAGACTAATCCCCCCACTCTACCTTACTTTGGCTAGACTACCCAGTGTAGCAATTATACTGGTCAGGGTCATCTGTTGGACACTCAGATCTGGTCCGCTATCAGGCACGTTGGGAGTAACGCTCCGATCGGGCAACCTCAGACAAGATCTCGTACAACCGGTTACGACCAGTTATGTTTGCTTGTGCCGCACCCACCCTGTTCGGCGGCGCCGGCAAATTGCTTGCTCAATGCACTGTTATATGAAGCTCCAGCGGTCCCGAAAATGCTTATGAACCCAAGGGCTCCAGCGCCTTGCGACACGCTTTCCAGTCCCCCCCCCATTCTCACCATGAGCGATCGACGCGGATACTCTTTTCCTACCACGGATCTTGACCGGGACCAATGGGCAACTGGTACCCAACACCCCCCTCGCTATCCTGCACCATCAAGTGCCTACCAAGGGCTACCTGCCAGCGCTTATCCAACGATGGCGGGTGCTACGCACAATATGGTATCAGTGCACCCATCCGTCCAATATGGTGCAAACGAGTACACCGGGGGTTTCCCATCATCGGTGTCAAGTCAGTATATAGCGCCGACTCCGAATGCATACCATCAACCACGGCAAAGTTACCCACCTCCGAACCATGCCCATCAGGCACCAAGTGCCGTGCCTCACTACACGGTTCCATCGCAACAATATCCTGCACCGCCTCAGCAATCCAGTGTTCACCAGACATCCCCGTACTATGCGCGCGGCGAGTACCAGTACCAGCAACCACAATATCCAGCGTCGCCATCGCGGCCATTTTCATGTGACCTATGTGCATTGTCATTCAATAGGCAGCACGATTTAAAGCGTCACAGAGAAACGCATTCAGGGGAGAAGCCGTTCTTGTGTAATGGGGGATGTGGAAAGACCTTCACCCGTAAGGATGCACTGAAAAGGCACCAGGCATGTTAACTTTCCCGCCATCGGATGAACGTGCTACTCACCATCTTCCAGCTGGTAAAACACTGCGGACACGAAGAGGAGATATCTTGACGACCAGCTGTCGTAAACGGCTTAATGAGCAGGTTAGTTCTCTCAACGACATGACATTCGTGTATGACTGATGGCGGCTGGCCGCCTTGTCAGTTTGAACCGCTATTTCATTAGTATCATATTAATCTCATCCTGATCGCCGAGGCCTCTCAGTGGCGCACAAGAACTATGTTCACCCTTGCATACGTACTGTAAATTATGAAAATACGTATTTTCCCAATTTCGAGGTCTGTCACATACAGGAAGGCGATGCTTTGCGTTTCCTCATGTAATACAATTCGTTGAGTGTATAACTATTGTTCTGGTTCGTGTTCGATGATTTTCTCCAATATCCACGCGTCTCGAGGTGTGATCTTTTTGTAGTAATTTTTGTAAATGCCAGCTTCGCTGAAGCCATGGCTCTCATAGAACCTCTTGGCATCCGCATTGGAGACCTGTACGTGGAGTGATATGCGCTTGACTTTGGGTTTGGTATGGAGAGATGCAGCCTTAATGATGCGCTGCAAGGCCTGAGAACCCAGCTTCCGGGATCGATAGGGCTTTGTGACGTGAGCCATCAGCCCATATGAACTATTTAGATTGAAATGGTAACTTACGGCGAGGATGCCCAAGGTTGTCAAGTACAACTCTTTGTTCTCGAGCCTACAGCAGATGTTTCCGACGGGAACATCGTTGTAGTACACTAACGTTCCTGATCATGTGAGAAAATGATCCAAAACGGCCACTCTATCGAAGAGACGGACCGAGCTGACAAAAGGGTTCGACTTCGGGCTGCAAGATGTCCTGATAGTACTTGTCGCTATATTTGACGGGAAACAGGACCGAATTGAGCTTGCGGACCGTCCCTATGTTTTGATGAGTCAACGACGCGAAGGACACGCGCACTGCTGGGGCAGGGGACTCTGAGCTTGCCATGATGTACCTCTGCAAAGTATGATGAGAGCAGGCTGTGTGCCAAGGATGGCACGCAACGTGAGTGGTGTCCGTGAGAATGTTCCAAGAAAGGGGTATATTGCTGAACAGCCTCACTGGGGAAGACGTACATCTTTGTGGTTACTGTTCAATTCTTTCTTATCAACCTCCGTAAGTATGAATCAGTTGACACAACTTTACAGGGTCCAGCCGTCAAGTGGGGGTCTCAGGAGAATCTCTTCTGCATCAAGGTTTGACAGCACTAATATAAAATCATGTTTGACAATCCCTAAATCGAGGGGGTCACCCACGTAAGTCCGCTGTGTTGGCCATATTCGTTTGATGTGCGATAACGAACTAGACAAAACCTCCTTAGCCCAATTCATAGTCGCCATATTTATCCCGTCGTCATGGCGCGTCCTTTTCCAGTGTTCTTCGGATGTAGCGCTTGACTAGTACCTCACAGTTGTCTCAAGCAGTACCGATTGTCGGTAGTCAGTTTCGAACACAAGTTAATAGCTGAGGTGTTACTACAGCTTCATTACCAAACACATAAACAGCTTTTCTTCTTCACAGGGCTCACGCTTGGTGTGTGCGTGTGTTTTCTGAGTTGTGAATTCAGACTTTTCCCCACATGTGACAGTCAGGAGACTCTAAACGCCCTGCCAGAAACTTGGACCTACATCTAATAGGCAACCTCTCACCAATTCACCCGATGTGCCTGATCGATATCATTGCCCAGTACTAATCATACACTGCTTTTCTGGCCAGAACCCCCAATCACAGAAAAATCAACCTCTTGTTCCTATGATACATCACGGAAGACTGGGCCGGCCGTACATACTCAGACATCCTGCTGATGCTTCATCCGCTTTGTGGCACACTCTCGGACACCACAGCCTCATGATTTCTGGATTTGATCCCATGACCTATTACCAACCCCATTGGGGCACCAATCGAGGGGAGTGATCTTTCTTGTCATATCTTGTCATCATGACCACTGAATCGAGTTCGCTCAGGCACGAGTTACGCATGCTACTACAGCACACAGAAAATCCGGTACTAATCGACATGATTGCTTGGGTGACCCACATGTCGTCCCATCATTCGGGACGCACGTGGGACGCAGGTCTGGTGGATAGCATTCAACGGCGCGCCAAGCCCGTGACTGCACATGGATCAGATATCTTCTGGTGCAATTTAGACCGACCTACGACAGGCCACATTCGTGGCGGCACCCATTCTTCGTCTCCGGGAATTATCGGTTGGGCCGACAAAGTAAGTCTGCAACGCCACCACTCCGCGCATGAAATGTGACGTGAAATGTAGGGGGAACTGTTGTCTTGCTTGCAAAGGCTTAGCACTTTCTCGCGATGGCGATGGCGATCCGCTCAGCCCGTCGCATTTCACAAGCTTACCTACTTTTTTGGAATCGTGTTCGCGCCTGAAGAGCAACCGTCTTGTTATCCAACATTTGCCCAAGCGCCAGGTAACTGAAACTTTGTTGTGTTCCTGAGATACAATGTGGCACACGACAGCATAGGATCCAATAGGTAGGACAGAAAGAATCGAAACAAGCATCGATATTATGCAGTCAACATTCATACATGTTGCCCATATATCTCGCGCAAGAGATCTGCCACCACACGATATGGAATGTGGCGCCTTGGTCGAGAAACATGGTGGACATGATGCAACTACCGTTCTGCAAGGCAGGGGATACTCGACATCTGTTGCAAGACCCGATCAGGCTGATCGACAGCAATATCGCCAGGTTCATGCAGAATGTTGATTGCGATTCAAAGGGATCGAGTCGCAAGCCGCCATCCAGTCGAGAGCAATAATGGCATCACACTCCAAATCGGACACATTGTCAGGCCTGCAGTGTTGACAGCGAAGGATCCCTCAAATTGATCATTGAGAGATCGAATAATTTCCTCCCTCGGCACTTATAACAGCGCATCTGGAACCTGCCATCAGGGACACTAACGCAGGGACACCAACGCCTTGTTCACTGACCGGTCGAAACGACCCTCGACGACGACACCGTCGAGGTGCATGCAAACAAAGACGACCAGGACAATCGGAGGCGAAACACACGGGCGCAGCGTGTCAAATACCCAAACGTATCCAAACAGGTTTCGTGGAAATCCCCGCTGGAACGCAATCAGGAATGTCTTACGTAGCGGGAACATCACACGTAGATGTCCGAATGGTCTTCCGCCGCGGACATATCAGATTTCCGGGAAGCGCCTTCATTATCGACAGGGTGGTGTGACACCTCAAAGTACGGGGACTTTGGTGTGCGTTCTATGTCAATGCCAGGCTCCTCTAGCCCTGATTCGCGCACTACGGGCGAAGGATTAGAATCAGAATGACACTTGCTTGTGCTGCCATGTGGCGTGCGATGGTACTATATTTGAACGTCAAACAAGTTAGCGTGCTAATGAAAACAATGCGGCGAGGAAAACGAAGTACAAAGCAAAGAGTAATGATAGCCGTTAGTACAAGTCCACGGTATGTATACACCATCTGTTGTTACACCGTAATAATTATTTCAGCGTGATTTCATCGGGGAGGAAGGGGCGCGGGTGCGGCGCTTGCGAGGGGAACGCTGTAGTTGATCAAGATAGACGTCGTCGTAGCTGCGGAAAATGCATTGGCCGTTTTCCTGGTCAGTGAGCGTGGCCCAGACGCAATGCCAGGACCGATCTTCACGAAACTTGAATGCCACGCCGATGTGATTTTGATCCCACCGCTGCTCTCTCTGTTTCGAGTCGAACGCTTTGTCGGTCAATGTGATGAGAACGCAGTCCTCGATGGTGCAGGCAACGTCGAGATTACCATCGGCAGCGTCCAGGAGCGACGCTAGCGTGGGATCCATTTCGAGCTCTTTAGGAAGACCGCTGCAATGGGTCAATACGGATCTCGTGGCTGCATATCAGTGGGCTCACCGATGTATCGGGTCATAACCATCGACGAGGATCTGGTAGGAGGTATCATCTGAACAGTGCAATTGCATGCTGGGGTGTTTGGATGAGCGGTGAATTTTGGTGAGAACCTTTCCAACGAGGATGGATGGGTCGACGCCGACGCTATCTAGGCGGCGCGGGACGGGACGACGTCGGGGCTTCATGGGGGATGGGGGGGTGCTGGTGCCCACAGAACTGGGCTCTGAGCCAGACATTGTGCATGGAAGGATGTTATAGGCTGTGACGGTGGACAATGGGGGGAAAAAGAATGACAGTGACGAGATTCGAACTCGCGCGGGAAACCCATCACGGATTGAGGATGGACCTAAACGTGACGCCGTAACCACTTGGCTACACTGCCGTGTGGAGAAGTGGAACTGTGGACAATGGAAGGAGAAGTGCACCGTATTGGGAGAGTACCGACGGGTTGTGAGCGGGGGTCAGCCGAGGACGACCATCATCCATGCAATACCCGGCGCACACCCGTCCCATCGGCCCACGGACTCTCCATCGCTCCCAGTCTCCCTCCATCCCAGAAATCCGCCCACTCCACATACGCAAAGTCGCTATAGATCCTCCTTCCCTCCGTCCCCCATCGCCCGCATCAGTCCCCCTCTCCTCCTCCCCGACCCCCTCCCGTCCTCTCCTCCCCGGCGCTTCCCCCGCACCAAGAGCCAGCGGCTTACGCCCAAAGCTACAGCTCCCCATCTCGGGCGCCGTGAGCGAGTACTATGCAGGTCCCTCCCTAATTCCACCTGGCTTGGACGGAGAGAACCCCGGCTGCGCTACCGTCCGTCCTTCAGACCAGATCCAAACTGCCCACCCCCCTAACTCAAACGACATCAGCGAGAGCACCATCGACCAGCTCGTCGCCAGTTTCGATAAAGCCACCGTAGACTCACATACCCCCACCGAAGAGACCTCGACCAATCAGGCATCCGGGCGGTGGTCTGATGGCGTCTTGGAAGAACTAGCTAGACTGGGCGAAGGTCAGGGTGGTGCAGTCCACAAAGTCAAAGATATCCGAACAAATAGAATCTTTGCTCGCAAGACAATCACCACTCGCGAGGCACCTTTGAAGCAGCTCGAGCGTGAACTCTCCATCTCATCCACCTCCAAACACCTCAACATCATTCAATTCTACGGCGCCTACATGTCTCCCTCTTCCAGCGAAGTCAAGGTCATGATGGAATACTGTGCTGGTGGAAGCTTGGAAGCTGTCAGCCAACGCATCAAGGAACGTGGCGCGCGTATCGGTGAGGGTGTCGCAGGTCGCATAGCAGAAGGGGTGAGCTTGTTCACAAACTCTCATCGCTCATCCTTTGACATGCGTCCCAGGTCTTACAGGGTCTTTCGTACCTTCATTCTCTTCGAACAATCCATAGGGACATTAAACCTTCTAACATTCTCCTTACAAGAGAAGGTGTAGTCCGCCTAATCGATTTTGGAGTTTCCGGAGAGCTCGTCAAGTCCCTCGCAGGGACGTTTACCGGTACTAGTTTTTACATGGCCGTAAGTTTATATGTCGGACAAACCTCTATTTTGTTCACCTGCCACACAGCCCGAGAGAATCAGTGGAAAAGAATACAGCATTCGGGCTGATGTTTGGTCGACGGGCATTACGCTCTTGGAACTTGTGCAAAATCGATACCCATTTCCAGAGGACTTGACCTCGATTGAGTTGCTGGTCTACATTACTCATGGCGAGGTAAGAACGTATGGTCACCCACATTTGTTGTTTGTTAATATACCCCTTCTCAGCCGCCACAGCTCACTGATGAAGCTGATGTGAAATGGCCTAACGACATGAAAGAATTCATAAAGCAAACGTACGGGCACTATTGATTCTTATATATGCACTCACTTGAACTGCATACTCTAGTTTAATCGTAGAGCATACCCTCCGCCCAACCCCCAAAGAGATGCTGACACACCCGTGGATCGTCAGTGTTATGAAAAAAGAAGTCCCAATGGCAAGGTGGATTCGTGAAGTTTGGGGATGGCGTTCTACTCAATCCAACAATGTGTATGTACTCTCTTATACTTGCTGTGATACTTTACTGATGTCTGTGCGCCGTCTAGCTCTGGCTCCAGACCCGGCTCCAGTCAAGGTCCTCGCACTTCAACACCCTAGACATTTCTCAGCAATAGTTATCCCCTTCAATCGCCAGTTCCTCGTGTCGTCTGTGCAGCAATTACACTTGTACTCATCTGCCCCTGTTGTTCCATTGCCACCCCAATCTTGTTTGTCGCAAAGATTTACACCAATACATTTTCATATCGCCTCCCATCCATTTGCAATATCATGAAGGTGTCAGTGTATGGACAGTCAATTACAAAGGTCTTTTTGGACGTTTTTAGTTTGAATTCGTGAGTGCTGGACATCACCAGCTTTGAGGCCAGAAACGAGTGGATACGGCAGCTGCGAAGACCAATGCGACAATCCAGGAGGTATCTGGAATTTACACAGCGTCGTCAGACAAGGTCAACATATTTGATTCAAGATGGGTGCTACGAGTGTGGGCGCGCTGGACTTTGAAGTCGATGGTGAGGAGCAACTAGATGATATTAAGTCGTGGCATCCTCGTTCAGGAAGATTGTTCCCCTCAGAAAAAAATGATACTTCCGAAAGGAAGTCACTGAGAGCACTTCTCACCTGACGCTCTGTACGCTAAACCTCAGGTACCACTTGATTCCATATAACAAGCAAATTAGCATACCCCTTCAACTTATCAGCACACGATGCGCTCCGAACATCGTGTAAATCACCGTAGGGATGAGTACTTGTAAGCCGGGCCATGCGATAGGCGGATTTATATACATCCATTCATTGCCTCGTTAACTGGAGAGGTGTCTTGTTGCTCGACCAAGTTGCAGCGTACGACTTCTGTCCTCTCCAATTGGACACTCATGCAAGGAATGACAACGCATGATCCAAGTGGATCACAGGATCGATCCTTCGAGACAAATGACTGGGGTCATCAGAATCATCCCATAGACGTAGATCATCAATTGTTCCGATTGTTGCGGCGCCATAGTCTGGAGCATGATCTTCCAAGGATCGACAGGTCATCATAGGAGGACTTTTGATAGCAGTGAACTGGAACGAAAAAGTCCCATACTGGATCAGGATGGATCTATTGCCCAACGTTGAAGGAACCCCAAAACAGGGGGCGACAGGACTCGTTCTAAGATGGTGCCCGCGGTTTTTCGCCTATGCTTAGTCCTGTGCGATCCAGGTGCAATTAGGATCGATCGGCGACTTACCACCACTCCTTCGTGACTCTCGGTTGAGTAATCGTCTCCACGTCATTCCCTGAACTGCCCCACAGAAGACGGCGCTGGAAAGCATGTAAAAAAAGAGCTGATTTGTCTTGCCGTTGCGATCCATAGCCCACCGTAAATGTAAGTCAAGATTGACAGGACACAGGGTGACATACTGAGACGCATCAAGACACGGCCATATAGATTAGTATCCAAGTAGACTAGCTCCATGAACATGACCTGGTAACCGTGTTCAGAGGAAAATTGATGGGCCTCCGTTGTGCCCGGCGCCACAGCGTCAGAGGCGCAGCACTGATTGATCGAGATCCGTCAGCTAGGACTAGCATGAGAAAAGGATCCTGTCGAGCAGATCACAAAGTGTGCGGGTGACAACAACAAAGAGAGATCTACGGCCCTGCCTGTAGAACGGTACGAATATATACTCGTTGGGTGCATGGGGCCTATCCGTGGTACACTTCAGTAACCAAACTGCCTGAATTTTCAAAAACAATCATAAGCGATCCCGCGAGCATTTGCCGGTCGGCGTTCTAAACTCGAGTGAGCAACAAGCGACGACGCCTTTAAACTTGACCATGATGATCGTGATCCTCGAATCGCTTGGGCAGAAGTTCCCGGAAGAAGAATGCGTCACTTTCTGCCGACTAACCACCTCAGCTCAGCCCTGAAAAACACTAGACAGGGCAAACTGTTTGGACTCTTTGACCGCCATACGAGTCCTCATTGCTGAGAGTCCCGCTTTCACCGCCGTACCCTCAGGCTGTCCTCAATCGCGCGTGGTTGCATCCAAATCGGTTGAGAAGACACTGATATCTAGCGTTGAGGTGGGACCTCGAGTGCCTGAATCGTGATCCCTTGAATTTTGCTCGCCGGGCAGCCCCGTGTCCCCTGCTGTGTGAAAATAATGAAATTTGCCAAACAAGCACGGTCGAATTCCACCTGTCGTCGCTGTACATACTCTTTAGGTTCGTCACCGTCGCTGGTTGTTTTGATCCCGAGGGCTCGGCTGGCACTCCCAGCATTCCAGTTCTCAGGTTTCCATGAATACCGATAAGTTTCATATTTTCCTATCAGTCGCTCACTCGATCAGGGTTTTAATGCGGCTGAAACGTGTCACTCGATGCTGGCCTGTGCTTATAGGCTTACACCCCAACAATTAGACCGCGGAAGACGGCGGCCGGGGGAAGCTAGTACTGAAGGAGCGACCCCGACAAAAGTGAAACAAAATGAAATGAAGCACAACGTTATGACACTCAATAGCGATGCCCATCAATTGAGGGTGGATGTCTGCAGTGCAGGGGTGACCGAGCAGTTCCTGAACTCAACCCCGAGTCAGCGGCTGTCAGTGGTCAAATTCGTTCCCGGCGGACGACTCGGCTTCCTCACCCCCATCAAGCTGCCAGTGGTGAAACGGGAACCTTACGTGAACTCTGGAGCACCGGAAGATAGCTGTATATCAGAGCTCGAAACGGAGTGTTTCCGAGTCTATTCCAGTTCTCGACACGGTCGCACTTGATGCTTATCGGGCAGAAGACCGTCGGTAAACTCCAAACAGCGGAGGTACAAGGGGGGTTACAAGTGGTACGCACGCTGTCAAAACCAGTCTTATTTTGAGCGAAAAAAAATAAAATTGTGTGGGTTCCGCGCTGATTTGAGTCTAAAGCCTGAGAGAGATAATCCTACCATCGACTTGCCGGACCGTTGGTTGTAAAGAAGAACATGCAGTCCACGTGTACGTGATCTGGTATACAAGCAGCGAAAAAGGGGCCTTTGCATGCGAAACAAGTCTGGACGAATTGCTCCTAGGAAATGGTCAACGCATGGATTCGAATTCGAAGGGTCAAGAGAGACTTTACATGGGCATCATGCCTGGGACTGCGAAGTACCTCGGTCTCAGCCGGGCAAGTATCGGGAAGGTGATGTCACAACAATTAGAATTGTGTTGGCTGCTATTATGATATGATCAATACGTCTTGTTAAAAACGGGCTCAAAGTTTTTACTTACAGTAATTCTCATGAGCCATGCCACGTCTGTACTGATTGATCGTTGGAGGATGCGCTGAACGCAGTGAGTGCATGTGTTGCTGAGTCTCAAGACATGTCAGATCAAAACTGAATGAGACGTGTCGATCAAATCATGATGCCGCCGCCATCGGGCGATCAAATTGGTTGTGTCACAAGCCGCAGCGATTATTTTGGTGACTGAGCGCTATCAGGGTAAATAGAATTTGTGGCAGCTGGTGTTTGATTGAGAACAAGTCAACGAGAAAATGATATAAAATGCCGCGGGGATGGAGATTAGGGTGGAGACGAAGGACACGCTGGAAAAGACAGTATATGTACGTGAACAAACACGATTGATGGTACGGGGACCTTGCCAGTGGGGTGCGTGGACTGTGAGGTGTGAAATTTAAACCTTACATGCGTCCGGAGCACCATGGCGCTGATAGCGGCATTCACATGTGCGCGTTTCTGATTACGGAAAGGTGAGGAAGTTGTAAGGCGGAAGAGGAGTGTGAGTTTGAATTGTTGGTGTATCGCAGTCGCGCATGTTACGGGGATACAAGGAAGGGGGTGATTGTGTTGAATCAATGGCGGCGGACATGAGCATGACAGTGACATTTCGACATTGAGGGCGAGCTGTGTGCAGGGACATGTCATGTGTCGGGATATGTCGCCGACGGCTTCCCTAAAGCGGACAAGTGCGCCGCGATCAATCATACAAATCCCAGCCAAATCACTCGTTTTGGGGTTCTCCGAAGCACAAGGCGGCGTTTTGACAGAAGAACGCCCCCGTTATGGCAGGGATCGTCAAATTTGCAGGAACACGCCACGCTCGCTGCTGGATGAACGGGCGGGACGAGCTTCTCCATGTTGCGTGCAGTACGTCTTGTTGAATATTGTGTATTTTTCGCACTTGTTTACACCGCACAAGGAACACCTGACGTAGAATTCATGTGGAAATTTATTAAAAAAATCCCCACCTTCCGTATACGAAATATTGTTATGGCAGACTGAAAATGCCATCTGTTACAACGCACGACCCTTAGATCTGAATTTAGTGATCCAGACCGATTTCCGGGCCCGTGACAATGGTGTCGTCTCCGTCCATTTTCCACCCTTCGACCTTCCCTGCTTCTTCCTTGGAGGCTAGTATAAAACAATGAAGGATCAGCCACCCGACGACCCACCTCCCATCGCAAGCCCCATGTCCGATAGCATTACATAGTATGTACTTTCCCCTCCCTTCAATCCCGCCACGCTAACCTCCTCTTTTCCTCTAGCCCGTCCACCACTAACGCCTATATACCCCCCGCCAGTTACTATCCCCCGTCTCATGGGGGTGGTAATGTCCATGTAGTGGCACCCCAGCCTCGCAATGAGACCCAGCAGAGGAAACGCCCCAAGTATACCAGAAGTAAGACCGGGTGTCTCACTTGTCGCGTCAAGAAAATAAAGGTGAGCGAGCACACACCCCGCTATTAACCCAAGCTGGACACCACCCCACCAGTGTGACGAGACCAAACCCATCTGCATGCGTTGTACCCATGGTCAACGAGACGTAAGTACTTGTGCCTATGTTCGGCACCCGCTCACCATCCTGTCCAGTGTACTTGGCCCGAGGGTGTCCCCACCCGGAAAAAGGCCACACCGCGGAAGGAGAGTCTCGATGGCCGTCCCTCGACAGCAGAGTCTTCTGGTCTATCTGAGACGTCCACTCCTCCGACTCGCGATAGCACCCCTCCACGACGATCCCAAGCGGATTACAGCCTACCCCCCGTGGTAGCGCGTCGTCACAGGTACTTATAGGTCCCATCTTTAACCACCTCCATTCTAAGTTTTTCGCAGCGAGCCGTTTGTGCCACCGTTGGGCCCAGATCCTGAACTCCCCCGTCGACAACTGTAAGTGTTGTCCTTGATGGATCTTGCTTGTGCCTCATAGTTTACAGCGCTCCACACCCTTATCAACTTCATCATACTTCTCAAACGAACGTTCTGTCTATCATACCCGAAATGCCTGCATACCAGTCGACTCGTTATGATCATGCTTACGGCGGTGCCACGTCTATGCACACGGGCCCTCGTCTTCCGAGCTCTTCGCACCCGTCGAGCCATCCACTTCAAATGCGCTCAATGACCCAACAGCACCAATCCCACCATCAATCCCACCACCAATCTCAGCACCAATCCCAGCACCCGCATCAGTCACAGTCACACCAGCACTGGGCGCAGTCTCAGATGCTTCCCCCGCTAAATCCCATGGAATCATTTGTGAGTGCTTGTCCCCCATTTCCAATTGTTCAGTCGGCGCTCAATATTGTTTAGTTTCACACTCAACAGGAGAGGAATTTGGTGGGACATTCGTCTAATGATCACCACCCTAGATACCAATGATAATGATGATGCCGTCTGTTTTTTCTCTAAAGATTCCTATTATTGCGATAGATCCTTTGAGAGCATCATCGTGGACATCCCGTCTGAGAATCCCATAGTCGCTGCTAATCTCCCGCTTGTTCTGGATCGACCACGTCGGCTGAGGCTTTTGCGTAACGTGCTCTTGGGAGTCGCGGCGATTCATCAGTCATTCTTGTTGTCGCGATCAAGTGTTGACGCAGAAAGGGGCCGAGAATGTGCTCAGACTCGCTCCCACCTATCGAATGAAGTCCAAACAGCTACTTGCAAGGGGCCCGTACAACTGTCCAAAGGAGTCAATGCGATATGTCATCAACAGCGTGCATGTCTATTTCGTTGGTAGACGTGAGTTCTGACAATCGAATTACTATGAGCCACTGCATCGCTAATGGCCGGGTAGATATTCTCCGGTTTGGGTGAAGAGCATGGATTTAGCAAGGACTTTACTCAATATCCGAGGGTGACCGTCGGCACTGCTTTCGCGTGGGTATCATTTCCAGACGGGGACAACGGACACAGAAAACCAGGAGATCCTCGCGGTATACGACATCGCAGGTAGCGATTATCAAGGGATGTTGTGCGTTCAATTCATGTTCATGGTCAACGTCAATGAAGGGTGCATTTCTTCCAGAAAAGGGCCGACCGTTCTATTGGGATTCAGTGATTGGCGGTAAGACACGAATTCTGCACCCTGGAAATCGAGGCAATTAATGACCCCTGTAGGTTGGACAACGGTGAGGGAGCCGCTCCATATTTCGATCAAGTCCTTCCCTCATGTTCATACCTGTACTTGCACGAGTCTACCTATGCTCGACTTCTGGACCGAGAGGGCTGATAGATTTCATAGGTGGTCACTTTTGTCTCACAGACCCTTCAAGGCGAGAATAGAATAACGGAAGTCATAGACGCAGGAAATGAGCGTTCAAGCTCGGATAACATCTCCGAATACCATGGATTGTAAATTTTGTTCGAGGCTTGGACAGATCCGCGCGATAACATTCCGCGACGCGTACATACAGGTAACCCTGTGTATCAGGAAGCTGCATAGGTGTGTTTCGCTTCTTTTCGAATGGAACCAGATCCATGACCCTTTCCGTAGATTCTTCTCCTGCGTGACCGTTCGTCAGGCTTCTCCGACAGATCGATCAGTCCAGTCCTGCTGTGACTCGACCCTGAGCCTGTGTCTTGAGTGTACATCCAGTGGCATGGGGGTAGAGTACGTTTATATCTCAATGATGATAACGTTCTCTTCCTTCTCACATCACCGTTTATTTACGCAGCTTGATAAGGCTTGACGTACTAGCTGCCCGTCACCCATATTGTAACTATTGACCGAATCCTCGAGTCAGGTGTGTACCTATGCGATCTACGCATGTACTTACTCGTACGACAGGGTTCATCATACGCTCAGTGGAGTCCAGCTTATGTGTAAACAGGCCGCCGTATTACTACCAGGCTGCTATGAAATTCAAACTTCGGAGCAACTAGTTCTTCAGGTGTGATCGTATCTCATTAGCTTGACGGCTGGTATTCACGTGGCACTCTTATCCTGCAGGTCTGGAAACGGCTGGATCAAGGATCGACTGGCGCTCGGTCATGAAAGATCTACAGCTGAACATCCTGGTGCTATGACCAAGTACCCTTTTTTTCCGGGACCTCGTTGCGCCGTGTGTGTGCGTGTGTATGTAATCTCATTTTTGGTAGGTGCCAGCTGTAAGTGGTGAGGTTTTGCGCCAGCCCGCAAACGGCTTGGCAAAAAAGCTTTCGAATAATCATGTTTGTCTCACTCACAACTCAGTCCGCCCGGTGCCTGGCCAACGAGGCAATTTTTTTCTTGTTTGGACAACTGATTAGTATTGATGTGACTAAATTAAAAGAAACTTTTGACGATGGCCATGCATATCGGAGGTTGTGGATGAAACTTGAACAAATTTGTGGACCAAAAAAATGAACAATCCAGGGGAGTTGCGAACCTGAATGTGCATTCTCGAAATTCGAACCCCTCCAGCTGGTGTGATGCACGGTCTTGTACGCAATCAGATCCCCTTGGAAGGTTTGCGTTATGCTGACGTGTTAGCAGCGAGGGTCTGTGAATGGATGCCAGCAATGCATTACGGCGCTCAAGGCGGCCCAAGTTATTCAGCTAGATGCATCGGTATCGCCGCCCTAAACCTAGTACCGTTGTATGTATCAGAATGCGGTACATTCAACCATACTTATTGGAGCAGTTCAGTGTGCGCGGAGGTCCTAATTATTACCTGGTTAAGGCATCGCGATCTACTCCCGGTGCTTCCTGACAGCGCCGCGTTACACACTGGTAAATAAACTCAGGCTTCTTCCCTTCGTGGTATTGCGCCATGTGTTGATGGAACTTACTTGAGTATATTGCAGTGTCGTACATAAAAAGATTTGGGCTCCAGACATTTTGAATGGGGCTTCTTCGAACTGGTGACATTTTGCGACGGTGGCGTCGTGGACTGATCAACACCGCTCTAATCATGTCAATGGTTCGTCGGAATTTGTTTGCAGGTCCGTTCTCAAACCTGAACGGACCAGTATCATGACCTCGGAGATTGGTACGAATTGGGTTTGCGCAGTGACAGAGTTCAGGTAACCTCTACTTATCTCCAAAAGGGACACCATCATGACACCTCCCGTCTGACCTCTTCGTGTTTTTTTTTGGTTCGTTTTCCACGACGTAAAGATGTACATGGATGCCATTGGATACCGCGAACGTGCCACGCACGCACACGGAGTATAGTACGGCCAAAACCGGGAATGGATACTCTGCCGCATCGACGAAAACGGGCGTCATTCAACAGACAGATAGTAGTGCCAGTGTGTCCACTGAACGATTTGATCGGATGATCGAGCACTAGCACTGCCCAACGCTCCGGAAAAGTAAAAATGGATGACCAGACGACCCCAACTCGAAGCCAACAAATATTCTCGACATTGCCGTAGTAGTGCTCCGAACCATCGGGCCCTTACCTGCCCTTACAGATACCGCGATCTCGTCTGATCTTGTCAGTTAGTTTAAATTGACCTATCGCATCTTTTCCAGGAGTCTTCGGATCATGAAATATTGAAACACGGAGAAGTTTCAAGGTTATTGTTATTTAGCGTTTGCTTCTGAACAGCCAGTTGTCAGGTTTACGTAAGCTCATTGATTTGTGATAAGATTGATGATCATTTCAGCTCTCAACTTAAACGTCCACGCCGACATTCACGATGGGTTGGTTAACGAATTTACGAACTGTGGATGTCTATTTACCTCAGCGATGAACAGCTTCAGCAGAGGAAGTTAATCTGAACGCTCCTCACTCACCACACCAAAACGCCATAGAGGCGTTCAATCACGTTTTACGCCAGATCAAGCATGAAATCATTCGGTCTCGCCACCATTGGAACCAGCACGAGCCAAAGATGTGGTCCCGCGCAGCAAGACTCAGTGACGCGGAACTCACCGATTTCACGATTGAACAAGATCTCGTTGAAGTGCGCAGCGGAGCTGTGAGCTATGGTACCATCATTTTTGGGAAAATCAGGATTCCAGCGGTGAACGACGAGTTGGGACGGGGATACGTTCACGTCAGGTGCGTGGGCCAACGCCGGCATTTGGCTACTCCGACGACGTCCACATGCCTACCAATGTATGGGCGTCTGTCGGTGTCGGTGCTTTCGGTCATATTTTCATACTTATTTATAAAGTGGTGACTTAACGGCGTGTTTCCTTTTTTTCCTTGATTGCATTATCTCCTGTCGTCCATTCCGCAGAATCCATGACCCTCCCAACAGGGTAAGTGCGACTAGCGCATTCTTGACTGTCATGTCTCACGGATTCTTTTTATCCTGACAGGGCGATGAGGACGTTATGTTCCATTCCATCCTGACCGTGGAGGGCAAAAGAGATGCAGACGGACACCCGCATCTTTGGCGGGCGATTCAGACTGAAGATTACCCCCTCGAATTCTTCAACGAATGATAGACAACCCTTCGCCTTTGATGCTCTCATGTACTGCGAGCACTTGTATCATTCCCCGTCACCCTTTTGACGAAACAGTACCTGTCACAGCCTTGTGCCAGCGAGCTACTACGATCTCGTTCGATTTCCAGATATGCGATTTTTCCTTCTTTCCGTTTTCCGCGGACCTCTTTCAACCTGGATCACCTGCCGCCGTTGCAGGAGGTATGAAGCCGTTACGTTTGTATGTTGGTATGTACGTTGTGTATGTTGTATTGGGCCACTGCGATGCCATAGTGCCTTGATTATCTCAGGCTGCGATCCGCTCTGTCCACGCGGGCCGCCGGCCCCCATCGTTGCTAACTGAGTAGTTATCATCTCATTCCGCTTTCAACGGGGTTCATACCTGTACATGAGTTGTTGCCCGTGTGAGACCTTGAGCGACATGATCAAAGAGTTAAACTTTAAGCTATGCATCAAGCTTCTACCGCCTACTGTGCAGAACAGCAACGTTTTCAGTCACGGTGACTAGTCAGTTTCGCAACGTCGCGAATTCTACACAACCTCTCCATCGTCCACACATGCATGTCATTTCCGCGGTATACTTTGGGATGCTGCAAACTTGAACGAGTTCATTTGAAGCAAAAATGAGCGAGATCATCAAAAGCGATTGTCACGCAGTACCAAAGCTGAGTTTGAAGTTTTATCTAAGCTGCTGTGACGAGACTCTTCAGCAGCCCAGTCCGACAGGGGATGGTGTTTCGCCGCTTCCCAGGTCGAATGGTCGCTTCTAACCTGGATAGACAACCCCAGTTTGACGTAAATGCTGATTCTCGTTGTCCAATACTCACGGCTACTCATTACAATAAATCCTTCTAGTACCTTTCGAGAAGAAGCTTGTGACTCGATGCGACTCCTTGTGACATTCTGTGACGATGCCGCATAGATTCGGACACGCATCGGCCGAGTCGGCGATGACAGACGCTCGAAAGCGGGACTCTATTGGGTATGGCAGGTAAGTAGCACATTTTACAGAAGAGACAAAAATGTCCAAAGACATCGCGCAACGCCGCTCCTTCAACCCCCCCGCCTCGCGTACACATACAAGGCAAGTAGACAAGATGATAGAAATGGAGAAGAAGAAAAATAAAATAAAATATTTACAAGAGACACGGGAGAGTCGCATGTTTGATGTTGTAGTACAGGACACGATCAGGCATCATCATTGAACATCCATACGCTACTTGGGGGGACAGCGCCATGGGACACGAGATACTGTGAGTCGATCCGTTGCGACAGAGATGGAAAAGCGATGTCCTGCGAGCTCGTGTACACGTATAGACCATTCGATGGTACGGACAACGTCGCCAGCACCTTGTCGTTCTGCGCGCCAGTAAAGGTGGCGAACTGACCGGGCGGCGGCGTAGATACGTCCATAAAAGTGGTCATTTGCACAGTACGATCGCCAAGCGACGACTCCGTCGGGGTCGGTGAATAGCTAAGGCCTGGGGTCGACGGGCTGGAGCTGTAAGCAGTTGGGCTGGTATTGTCCGTCCCAATGACGCGCGGGCCTTCCAAATATAGGCTCCCGGCCGGTAAAGTCGCAGACCTCCTGAGTGAAGCAATATTCGCACCAGGGGGCGGAGATGCATCCATATCGCTAGCCGTGTGTGCCGTGGGAGAGTCTCCAGAGAAACGGATGTCGCTTTCACTCTTACACTTGGTGAGAGCACGTCCAGAGGCAGATTGCGCTGCAGGCAATTTCCCGACCCAAAGCCGCCACTCAAGGGCTTCTCCGAGCGCGCGCTCGCATCGACCAATCTCACGGGGCGGGAGACCAGAGAGCTTGGCCCATGCCCGGTTCGAATAGCAACGGTCTTGCATGAATTTCGACGCCAAGATGAGAGATGCAAGGAAGGTGCGACGGGGACAAAGAAGGGGGGACGGGAGAAGGGGAAGAGGGGGTAGGGACACATTATCTGTCTTCGACTTGTGTGCCGGCACCTTGTCAGCATCGAGGCCCGGTTCCATTGAGAACGAAGCATCAGCTTCGAACGAAATTGGATTGACGCGTACGGTAGCGACCAGGCTGTCGGAAGATAAGGTTTCGGTGGAGAGAGCTGGGCTGTTAAGGTCGGTGTCGTAGTCGATGCCGACCTCACCTTGGGATATCCGACCATCATCCGATGCCACAGGGGAGGAAGATGAGAAAGCTTGCTTTTCTTTCCGAACGAGATCCGGAACCTTTGAGCGGATGGCTTCGAGGTAGCATAGTGCCGTTTGAAGGACCGTTCCTGAAGTCCGCGAGCGACGCAGAACCTCGTGGACGAAGCCTTTGATCGGCGCGATATCGCACCGCTGGAGTTGTGGGTACACGGGCTGGGCTGAATACGAGACGACGGGTGAGATAACAGGAGTGGGTTGGGTTGTCGGAGAGATCGGGGAGGGCAGATGAGTGCCGCGGGAGATGGAGTGAAGTATGTTGGTGCCACGGAGATGATCCGAACCTGACATCGAGGAGACCATTGGGCGACCCGAGGTCAGGAAGACGGTGGGTATGTCTTGGTGAGGCCATATATCGCATAACGATTTGACGGCTTGGTCTTTATTTCAGGAGAGACCTGAATATACGAACAACAATTGAACGAAAGTGGCTCACCGACGAGAGTGAGGGCAAACTTTGACTTTTGAATATCGCGGAGTTTGGACTCGTGGGGTGGATGATGGACATGCCGTGAACGGTCGGGTTCGGAGAGAGAGCGGGGAGATGGAGAGACGGACGAAGTCGATGAGGCGGGAGTGACGAAATAAGCAAGTGGCGACGAGCGAGGGGGGATAGACTGGAGCGAAGCATGGTAGGGTTGCCAACGAACCCTCGTATGTGAAGTTGAAGGAGAGCCCCGGTGGGGGAATGAATGTGCCGGACGAACCATGGACTGAGCGGTGAATGGGTGAGAAGCAAGCGAGGCGGAAAATACGGGCTAGGGCAGTTATCTAGAATACAATTCGGAGACCATTAATGTTGTTGGGTACGATAGGAGCGACGGGCGAAATCTCGAGCTTGACGGCGGTAGCTTGGCGAATGGGGTTGGCAAATCGGAATCGGGAGTACGGGCACATTGTGGCACGGTTGGATGCAAGGACGGGTCTAAAGTCTTGTAGACTTTAGAACGTCCTGTGTCTGTATAGGACTCTCCTTGCGCGGGAGAATGCTATACAACGGGGAGAACTAAGGCGGGAGCTGCTGGGCGTCTGATCAGTGAGGGAGGAGGGCTAAATACTCCTTGTCCAGTTGACTCGCATGAAGGAGTCACTCCCACGCCTGGACCCCTGACACCGCACCACGGGGTCTGTTGGTGTCATCGCCGCCGTGACTCACTCCAGTGGTGAAACTCTGAGGCCGTGTTGTTTCCGGGTGTCATGCCAAACCGGGTCTTGTTCTGTCCACCTCCTGCGCAGCACTCCTTGTCGCCCGCCCGGTTCACACAGTCCCCGCGCTACAGATAGGGGGACTATCCCCTATCCAGCATGTTCCAGGTCATCTGAGCCACGGTGTCCGAGTTTCCCCCTTGATCCTCGAAGACATCTCGCCGGTGCGATACGATAGCCGGATCAGTGTGCATCCCCGTGGACGGTCGGATTCAACAACCGACTCGAACCCGGAGACAATGCCAGCAATGGTCATCTAGACGTAAGGCTATTTGTCGCTATGCGTGAGCACGGGCTGCCAATCAAGGAACTAACCTTGATTGCTCTCCACTTCTTCGTCTGAAAACAGCGGAAATCAGATGGGATTATATTCTTCGCAACCGGTAGAAGAAGAGATTCAGAAGCTTGCGAGCACCTGCACAGACACACCCAGTTCTGGGCCGACCAATCACAGTTTGTAGATTATCTTTGTACGTAAAGTGTACAAAGTGCCTCTGCCCAGGGACTCATCTGTTCAATCTCCGAGTTTGGCCTTATCCTGTTGTACATATCCGTATTGGACTGCCTATCCGCATAATGACTGAGTAGGTCACCTAAGCCGTGGGCCTCTTGTGCCCACAAGTATGACAGTGCTCCGTGTCGCCAAAAACACCACAATTCCAATTTCTAGGAATGCATTTACATGGGCGGCAACTTGCTACTGGAACTTCGGGCAAACTGCATTTGTCTTCCTATTCGCTCATCTCATCCATTCCTTCACAGACTTGAACATGAAAGTCTCAGCGTCGCTCCTTACCGTCCTCGCCACTCTCAGTGGCTCTGTTGTGGGGCACGCCAGTTGGGGCAAGCCCGCCTTAATGGCAAAACACGCCCGCGCTGCGCGCGAGGCCGTCAGTGCAAGTCATGTCAACACCCGCGTACGCAGAACCTGCAAGCCAAGGCCCGCGGTGAGTTACACTGGCTTTCTCCTCCCGTCGTAGTGGGGCAAGTGTGCCATAGTTCCTTTGTGACCATTGCTGATTGGAATTCGGGCCATACTAGACCAGTGTTGTCTCATCTATGTTACTCCCCGCGGTGCCGACTAGCGTCTCCACACCTTATACCCCCATTACCCCACAGCCTACGCCTTCCTCAGCTAGTGTTTTGTTGGCGCCAAACACTGGTCCCATCGGCGGTCTTGTCAATGTCGTATCAGCTGGTTCTTGTGGTCCAAGCGGGGCTACCAGTACGGTTGTTAATCATTTGTGTTCGTTCGTGCTTGACATCCAGGTCAGTACAAATAACTGCGTTGAGTGGACCCAACGGGAATATCGATTTCTTGAACTGTGGCCTGACATCGGGAGGATGGACTCCTCCTCTCATACACATTAACGATATTGTCGGCGTCGAGCTCTCGCAGGTCGCGTATAATTCCAGATCCACTTTCTCTCCCTGCAAGGATTTCGTCTTTCTCTTCGAGAAGTACGGTCGACAGTACGGCGGTCAGTTCTCACCGTATCATCGATTTTGGACTGGTCACTAAGCACCGGAAGTAGTCCCTGCCATTATGCTTGCATCATTTGCAATGCAGGAAAGCTCTTGCATTCCTACCACCGTTGGAGGTGCTGGTGAGCAGGGCCTGATGCAAATCACAGTTGATAAATGTGGTGGTGCACCCAGCGGCAATTGCCAAGACCCTGTAGGTGTATCTGTGTTGGTAGTATCTCGCATCTTATCCATTGATTTCTTCAGGACTTTCACATCCACAAAGGAGCTCAATTCTTCTCGCAGACTCTTGATAGCGCGAATGGCGACCTCCTTCTAGCGATTGGTGATTACAATGGCTGGTACAAGGGTTTGACATATGTGAGTTCCTTGTGCGCTAGGGACGGGCATACTAAACGTTTACAATAGACGGAGGCGACTGCCGCTGCTCATAACGGTAACTGCCGCGAGCAAAACAATTTGGACTAGTGAGTGTTACCTCGGCGTAGCATAGTACCTCGCGGTTGACCAGCCTACCCAGCCTCCATCAGTTTCTGAATGGATGGATGCAGGACATTAACGTCTACGAGAATAACCCGCCACTCGGCAAATACTTTAACCTCAACGTTTGCTCAAACTGAGTCATTCCGTTTACACTAAACCCATGAACCCCATGAGTGTGACAACTTGATATGTATGCTCAGACAGCTTCGCCCTTCGAAATCTCTCCGACTGATCTGCCCTCGTCTTGATGTTGGATTTCGAGGTGTTTAGTAGTCAGGGTGGTGTATATTTCGTCGTGTCGCTGCGTATCGTTTCTCTTTTCTTAGATTCAGCACAGCCACCGATCGTGAGATGATATTTGTGCTACCTTTCTCAGAAAAAAACGATCTTGCGACTAAAATTGACACTGAGTTGTAGCACTGACATATATCTAACCGATCCACAGAGCACCATGAGCGATGTTTCATCTTCGTCCTCAGCACCCCCCTCTCCTACTTCAACTTCGCTGACATCGCTACCCTCGCCTGGGCTACAGGCACTGACCCTGAGAGATGTGACCGACGAAGACAGGGCACAGGCTGCGAAGCTGAAAGCAGAGGCTAACAGCGCGTTTACAAGTATGTACTCCCGTCCGATTGACCACAGCAGCTTGACGATGGGTGTCCAGGTCGTAACTTCACAGCGGCCGTTAATCTTTATTCAAGGGCCATCGAGCTGAATCCTAGGGATGCCACTTTTTGGTGTAATCGGGCTGCTGCGAGAACGAAGCTGGAAGAATACGGGTTTGCGCTCTACGACGCGTGTGAGTGGATCTTGCATTTCGGCTTGGTCGCGCGAGATTCATGACGAACAGCCCAGGCAATTGAAGTCGATCCCAAGTATGCAAAAGCATACTATAGGTACGTCTAACTTTCTAGACCATGCGGTGACATATGTCGTTCATCAGGCACATCAGACGAGCAACGTGTTACCTTCAGATCGCTAAACCTCAGCTGGCGGTCGCTGATTTCAGGAAGGTTGTTGCGCTAGAACCTAAAAATGACGTCGTCAAATCGCAGCTGACAGCGACACAAAAACTCGTTCGGAAAATCGAATTTGAGAAGGTGTGAAATCTGGTTTAGGTGTTGCCATTCATGCCCGTTGAACCCGCTTTAGGCGATTGAGATGGAAGAAGAGAAGAATGCTGTGGAGCGCTGCTCGGAAATTATCGCCCAAGGTCCGCCTGAGCGCTCATCCGCATAGTCCCTTTTATTGAGTGGGGTATTAACTAGGTGGCTGCGACGTAGAAGGTGACTATGCGGGTCCGAAACTAGATGTGACCGAGGACGGAAAGTATACCATCACTCATGAATTCATATTAAACATGATCGACTGGTTTAAGCAAGGCAAGAAGCTTTCACGGAGATACGCATGGGAGATCGTTCTTGGTGCCCATTCGTCTTTTGTGAAAGAAGACAGCCTGGTCAATCTCGATCTTGCGGACGGAGTAACCTGCGACGTCATCGGGGATGTCCACGGTGTGTTTTGAGATTGAACTTTTGTGGTGTCGTGACTGGACGTGCATTTCATTCAGGGCAGTTCTACGATCTGCTGCATTTGTATTCGCTCACCGGACCGCCATCACCTGATCACTGTCTCTTGATGAACGGCGATCTGGTTGACAGAGGATCCTGGTCGATAGAAGTGATATTGACTGCGTTTGCCTATAAATGTAAGTGCTGATTGAGCTACGTGGCTTTCCATGGCGGTTGAAGGACGTCAGGGTTATACCCTAACCGAATGTTCATCAATAGAGGCAATCATGAAGCCAAGGACATGAACCGGACGTATGGCTTCGAAGGAGAAGCCAAGCACAAGCATGGGGAACAGACCTACAAGGTGAGGCGGTTCAAGCTTGATTTTTCAGAGGCTGAGTTTCCAAACTTAGCTTTTCGCCCATGTATTTACGGAGAGTGCGTGGCCTAAGGGATAGATGTCATCTGAAAACCTGATTCTTCATATAGTACCTCTGGCAACTCTGGTCAGCGCAACCAAACCGTCCACGGACATCACCCCGAAAACAATATTATCTCCGGAAAAGCTCAAGCGCTATTTCGTCGTCCATGGCGGGTTGTTCAGCAAAGACGGTGTGACATTAGAGGAAATACGGAAGATACCACGAATTGGACGACAACCTGGACAGGAGGGCTTGATGTGTGAGTGCTTGGTTGGAACCTCCTTCAATCTTAAATGCTGAGACACTTGGCCTCTAGGCGAGGTATGCATCCAGGATAACTTTTGTGTACTCTCTCACGCGACCACAGCTGCTCTGGACCGACCCTCAAGATACGCCAGGGCGCGGGCCAAGCAAACGGGTGCGTGGTAGCTGGTTTCCCGCCACACGTTGTCTCAGCATGCTTCAGGGCGTTGGTATTGCTTTCGGACCGGATGTCACAAAACGGTGGTGCGACCTCAATGGTGTTACTAGCGTCATTCGCAGTCACGAAGTGCGAGAGAGTATGTAGCTTTATCGTGCCCTGTCTCGTCAATGCTCATACGTTCTAGATGGTTATGCCATTGAGCACGACGGACTGTGCACAACCGTAAGTCTAAATACGCCGGCTCATCGTGTAGGTACTCACACCTGTCCTAGGTATTCTCTGCACCCAACTACGTCGATCAAGTAGGGAATAAGGGCGCATTTGTACGTCGTTCTGTGGGCTTGATATTGGCCCGCTCTGATGTTGCGCCAACAGCTTCGTGTAGATGCTGCTGGAGATATAAAGTACCACCAATTTGAAGCACAAGCTCACCCACCTCTGAAGCCGATGGCGTACGCCATGGGAGGTCTGGCTAATTTGATGATGTAGATGCAAAGTTGCAAACTGTCTTTCCAGGGATACCTAGTGTTGTGGTAATCGATTTGGGGTATATAGGCGTGGGAACTCGTATCCTCTTCTCTTGCCTTCACTTGGCCTTGCAGTATTTCACCGTTACTGTCTGTCCATCCATGGATAAAACAAAATCCAAGTTAGCGGCGTTCTTTGACAACAACGACGAAGAACCTTCGTTCCCAGTGCGATGGATAGGACCTATTTCTTTGATGTCAAAGCACTCACCATTTTCCTTCATATAACCAGCAAAAGCCACTGGACGATCAAAAGTTGTCCCAGTATGCTCAAGGGACTGTGCGCAAGTCTCGACGGGAGAAGGAGAAAGAAGCAGCAGAGGCCAAGAAGAGGGAGGAAGAAGAGAACGCGGCCAAAGCGTATGCCGACTTTATAGACGCGTTCGAGGGGGAGGACGCGGGCAGGAAGAAGGCGGGATCGACTTTTGTTCGAGCTTCAGGAGATGCAAAGACACATTATCAGCCTTCTGCGAGGAGTACGACCGAGAGTTTTTCTCGGACAAGGGCGCTACGGGAGGAAATGGAAGAAGTGAGGAGGAGTTGTATGTTTGACCGCGTAGACTGATGGTCCTTCAGGCCTCTCCACCGACTATTGTTCCGAAACCGAAGGGAAAGCGTGCCATGGATTCATTCCTTGAGGAAATCAAGAGGTATGTCGAATTATAGCCATGCCCCACCTCTCCTGACCCCGTTTGTAGGGAACAAGCCATGCGAGAGGCTCGGTATTCGCGTTCCGGTACGTCGAGGTAAATCAACACTCTTGAAAGGCTCCTCAGCTTTATCTGTAGCCCACGGACGATCCGTGACTGCTTTGGCAGGTTTGTGCTCGTGTGCGTCTATAGATCGTTGTTCTCATTCAATTTCATGTAGCTTACGAGGGTCAGAGTGGGAGCAAGGACCGAGGAGATCCCGAGGTAAGCATCATACAGAGGCTTATCTTTCTGCGTTTCGAACGCGGTGCTTCCCTAGACGTCCAATCTTTTCGTCGCCAATTTGCCTTCCAACGTCACGGAGCAATCCTTGGGCCAGTTCTTTGCGCGCCATGGACCCGTTGGCTCTGTAGGTTCTTACTTCTCGCTGAGCCCTCTCTCGACTTACAACTTGGCCTCAGGTCAAGGTCATGTGGCCTCGTGGCGATGGCACCAGCGGTCCTGGAAGTGATATGACCGCCTCAAGACGAAATCGTAATGCTGGTCTCAGCGGTTTTGTCTCGTTCATGAAACGCAAAGACGCAGAGGCTGCGCTGAGAGAATTGGACGGTTTTGATTGGGGGGGCTCAGTGTTAAGGGTCGGGTGGAGCAAAGCCGTCCCTATGGTAGCGAAGGCGTTGTATGGTGCGGCTCTGTTCATATACTCTCGCTGTGTATGAAGCTCAGCCCATTCCCGTAGTTGCGACCCGCCAATCCCGTTCACGCTCTCATTCTCGAGATCGTGGTCGTGGTAGGGGAAGGAGCAGAAGTCGTTCCTCCGCGCGTCACTCACGTTCCCGTTCTGGTGGTCACGGACGTAGGTCTTCCCGACGGTCACGGAGTCGGTCATACAGCAACAGCCGGTCGCCATCGCATCGACGGCGTCGCTCGTACAGTCATTCAAGGCGGTATGACAGTAAGAGTCCTCGCCGACGGTCAGGGAGCTCCTCAAGGCGACGTGGAGAAGACGAGTCTGGCATCACAGATACTTTCATACGGGCAGTAGCTGCTGAGGTGAAAGGCCACGGCCACAAATATGCTGAGAATCTCAAAGAGTGGGAGCGAAACAACCCAAAATACGCTTTCCTCACCGAACGCAGGGTGGGTTGCTTGGGTGTCATCTGATTGTTTCCTTACAACTGTATTACAGCACCACAGACATGCCTTCTATCGGGGGTTGGTTGAGCGCGACGATATCGTGGAACCGGACTTTGATGATGATGTACGTTCTCGTCATTGTGTATGCTCCGGGGTTTATTGACACACTTATATCAGGGTTACAATTCGGTATATTCTACCGACTCCGCGGAGGAATCAGAACAGGAACGTTCTAAAAAGACCGTATTAGGGAGACTTGCACGAAAGAGGTTCGAGGCGATGTTGCGCGCCCTTTCTGGCAAGCGCGGCGAACTTGCTCGTTGTATGACGTTCAGCCTGGAACATGCCGAGGCGGCTCGCGAGGTTTGCACTTGGCTTATCATCTGACCCACCGAATTTCACCTCCTTCCCGTAGGTTTCCGATATCATCATTTCTTCTTTGTTAGTGGACGGCACTCCGGTCCCACGCAAGATTGCACGCCTTCACCTCATTTGTGATATACTCCATAATTCAGCCGCTGCAGTACCGAGTGCATGGAAATTCCGTCAGGAATTCCAGTCACGCCTTGGCATCGTTTTTGATCACTTTTCCTCAATTTATCATTCCTTCCCTGGTCGTATTACCGCAGAGACCTTCAAGAAGCAAATCACGTCGGTCGTGGATATCTGGGAAGACTGGATCGTTTTCCCACCCGAATTTACGACCGAACTTCGAGCGCGGCTTGATGGCACCACCCACGCGGAGTTGAAAGCAGACCAACAAGACGAGAACGGTGGTGCGATGTTGGAAACCCAATCGGTGTATGCATCTCGGTTCAAGGCCAAGTCGTTCCAGCCGGCTCAAGAACCTGCCTCTTCTGTTCCTCAAGTGGCTCAACAAGGCGGTGATAATGACGTGGACGGCGTGCCAATTGAAGAGATGGATGTCGATGGCGTACCACTTGATCAAGACGTCGACGGAGTTCCCCTTGACGAGGACGTCAATGGCGATCCCCTTGATGAGGATGTTGACGGCATTCCCTTGGCAGGTGGTCCTGACGCGGATGATGCCGACGTAGATGGTGAACCTATGGCAGAGGATGATGTGGATGGTGTGCCGTTATGACCTAGGAGTTTGGGCCTTGTGATCTAGTTTCTTTTTTGTTGGACTATCCCAATGAACTTGACGTCGAGTCCCGATGAAACAAGAGCGAACGGAACGACATATACTCCAATGCAAAGTATTACTGGTATATCTCTCCAGTCCGTAGAGCAGAGTTATCGAAGATGTACAGAGCGTCAAAGTTCTGTCCGTAGAGGGAACACTGCCTTGGATAACCTCTGCCAGATCTCGGACAGTAAACCGAGACATGCAAGGGTATGTCGTTTATAACTGTCCACCAGATCGAACAAATGCGCCTGAAGTCTACTCCAGGCTGCTCGTCGCAAAGCACCCGGTGCTGGGCGGCGTGTAGTAGCAGGGGGGATCTGTGCCGGCGCGGTCTGTACCTCAGGGGTTGGCCGTGGCTAAGGTTCGATATCATTCGACTGTGCCGAATCCTAGGCAAAGCGGACTTACATTTCCAGTGACGGCCCTCTCCGCTTCGTGGATCAACCTCGCAGAATCCTCCTCTCCGGTCTTCTTCCACATCTCCCGGAAGTGTTCGACGGCATGCAGACTCTCGCTAAAGCGATGGAGCGTGTTGATTAATGCGACGACTTCTGAACGCTGCAGAAGGTTCTGATTTGTGTTGTGACTACATGTCCGAATGAGCCTTCACGGTAGATCATCGTGCGGAAGAAAGGAAACGTACTGGAGGGCTTTCTCGTCTATTTCAAACAGGACCTTGAGGGCCGTAGCCAAGCCAGTGGTCTGGACTTTACCCCACAGACGACACTTGTCACAACCAATACAGTCCATGGTCCGGGACACGTTGCGGAAGTGCTGTTTAAATTCCTGCTTCAAGATCTATGGTGTGGATCAGCGACGAGATAACTAGATGTGGGATAGTCTACGGACGTTTGCATTCGCCCCACGGAACAGCACTCGCTCGTCAAATTTGCCAACGTGCTTTGCGATGTTCATTACATTGTCAAGTCTCGCAAGCGTCCGAACTTCGTCTTCCAAGTCGGGCGAATGTGGATGATCATGGGGGGTGAGGCTATTCCCTGACAGGGTGCAGTAGTCGTATTCAGATAGGTAGGGTGCGAGACGGGCGACGGCACGGAGGAGTAAGACCGTATTGAAATAGATGTACTGAAGGCGTTCGGGATGGGAGGCTACTCTGGTGACGAAACATTCAAGATTGGGGCCCTAGAGAGAATCATCAGAGAAAAGCGACTGTTAGTCGAAGGACCGCTTACCCATTCACCAGTCGATTGATTCAGCCATTCTGTACATATATGTGTTGAGATTGATGCATGAAGACCTGCGTGAGATTAGCATGAATACGATGCTCTTTCAGCCAAGGTACGTGCCAGATATGATCTTGTAGTACACTCTCTTCTCCAGACACTCTCCGTCTGTATCGTCACCATCCAAAGGCTCGCGCAGAACATCAGTCAGAGTGTCCGGAAGGGTAACAGGCGCAGCAGATCTTCCAGTGAGCAGATTGAGTTCTGAGAGACCAAAACAATTCTCTTCATAGATTGCTCGCCAGACACGATGGGCAGAAATCCCCGAATATCCCGTGTATCGTTCAGGAACAAGCGTTAGATCAACATAGTCCCCCTCTAGTATAGAACCATGTAAGTTCATGAAATACACTGTAAAAACAAGAAATGGCCAACCTGTCATGTCATCGAGGAAACAAAAGTCAGAGTCACGGTAATAACAACCCGGTAACTGGATCCGCTAGGAATTCACGTGAGTAGTAGCAAGGGCCTACAATATTTATAGATACCTGATCGGCGGGAGAAACATCTATTTTGCTCAAAGTAGCCGCCCTCCACTTTTCGGGTATTTCACTCTGTAACAAGAATGAATAATGGAATCCAGCAACAAATACATCTACATACCTCATCTACAGTGGTGATGCCACACTCGCGGTTCATGCAAAAGCCATTCTCTTGCCAAAAAGGACATTCTCGGTACAAGTCGACCTGGTGATCATTGAAGCAGTTAAGTACGAGCCCTGCATAAATCCGAATGAAGGACGCACTTGGAAATACCGAAAGAACGGAGTCTGGACAAGATCATGGAGGTTTGCGTACAACTCTTCGTTGACACTCTCAATTGTCTCGTAGTCACACGTTGTGGTTTCGATTGGACCTGTGGTCTAGGATTATATACTGTGATAATGCCGCGAAGACGTTACAGAACGAGGCCAACATACTTGACGCTGACAGAGAGGTTCGCCGCGGATGGGATTGTGTTCTAGGACATCCTGGATTTGGTCTTTGCGAACGAGGGCGTCACCAAGGAAAGATGAGCCATGCGTGGTTGTGCAAATGCCAATGGCGAACGCGAGTGCGAGGCAAGCCCTACGACATGCTCGCATTTTTTGTGATGGTCGTAGTATGTACTTGAGTGTGCTAGCGCGCGCTAGGCGATCACATCCGCGACAATTCCACGTATCACATCCACGTACTACTAGTGGTCACGGGATATACGAAATCAATCCACGTGACACTCACGTTGAAGTGCGCAATACGAGCGGCTTTAGATGTGCAACTGTGGCGTGGCATAGATAAAGAACACCCCAAAGCTCAGACTAACCCATCAGCTCAACTACAAACATGGAAGCGCCCGTCCCGATCGTAACACTGGATAATGGTGTCAAGATGCCTGTCATTAGTAGTAACCATATTTCCCCGCCCTGGTCCACATTGAACTGACTCCCCGTAGGTCTTGAACTGTGGGGCAGGGTTCACTGTGGAAACAAGAACGGACTGGATTCTCGCTGCTATCCAGATATGCCAAGGGTGAGCACAACTATCGGTCACAGGCACTTGGACACTGGCCTTACATACGGTCCGTTTCACCTCTTTCATTTCCATACCCTTACAATGGCGCATCACAAGGAAAGCTTGGCGAATGCTAAGTTAGATTACTACGATCTCGTCAGTTACGGCCCTTTTCTCACTGCAGCCTCTCTCACCGGATGAATCACAGTACTTGTCAATGATGCACTGGCGTCAGACAATGGCCGCATCGCTGGTGGACGCAAGTGAACGACTGCCCGCCTCTGCCTTTGCCCCTGTGAAGCTGATCATTGCGGCGAATGACGAGATGTGGAAGGGCCAGATGGGTCCTTCAAAGCTCTTGAGCGCCCGACTTTCAACGAAACTCGGGCATAGATTGAGCAAGCCCCAGCCAGGGCCCAGCGGCAAAGTCAGGGCTATGGCATTCATAATTTCTCGATTAAAAAGTCGGTGCTCTATCAACTGACAAGCCTGAGGTCATGTCGGCGACATGTCTCCAGCATCGAGAAACTGTTCACAACGGCAAAAGTAATTACAGCAATTAAGTAGGTGGAGTAGGTGTGTCATGGCATCATGTTGGGCAGCCTTCTCATGCCTTCCAGGCTACACCCATACCTTGCCCCGCCTGAGATTGTTGGAGTACTACAAGACCAAAGGAATTTACCTCACCCTTACACTCCCACGCAAGTTTACCTCAGAAACTGGAATGCAGAAGACGATCAGCCCCCGTTATCAGTGAACTAGCTGCCAAATACAATGTAACGCCGACACAACGTGGCATGTTGCCCGAGGGAATACTGTTTCCAAGAGCCAGGACCCTCGGAGGCAGAAAGACAATGTCATAGACTCACAGTAAGGAGCATTTATTCAAATGGAGAACATACGTGACTGACCACGCTGGAGTTGCGCACACTCTCACCAGAAGACGTAAAGCGGGCGAGTAACCTGGACAGAGGCCAGACTCGGAGACAGTGTAACAAAGTCGATCACCAGGGAAAAAATGCATGGCTGGGCCATGGAGCAGCTGGGCTAGTAAATGTAAGCGACTCATCAAATTTCAAGTTGGCAATGGTCGTATATTTGTACGCAAGATATCTACATGTGCTTGTGTTGAGACCAATAATAGGATCATATTCGCACGTCGATTACCCGCAGCGATTTGGGAAAGACACGTCGGCACTTTACCTATCCCGTTTTCCATCATCTTGCTTTTTTTCTGGTTATTGCGTTGAGTTCCCTCGCCGGGCTCGACGTTCAGGTATTTTCTGTCAAAGGTTCTGTGTTTTGGACACCCGCAAATCTCAGACATATGGACACGTCCTCTGGTATGGGCGCGGCTGAACTTCAGGTCTGGACACTGTCGCTATTGTGTGTGTTTCCTGGCTGAAATGGTTTTGGTTCTTGTTGGGATATGTTTAGAAGTTACATGGACTCGAAGGCACACCGGACCCCTTCCCGTCTCCGGTAGAGGATGAGACCCCAGTCAAACCACCCGTCAACGATGTGCCAGTGGTGGACACTAGCGATCAGACCGCTTTCCCGTCTCTCGCTGCTCCTGCAACCCAGCCCGCCAAGTCTGCTGCTTGGGGTGCCCACTCTGGTCCTCGCATCAAGGCAACCGTCAGGTCTCACCCTATGGTCTCCGACTCCTTCACCTTGTCCGCCATCGAACTTGCGGCGAACAAGGACGGCAAGCCTATTTCACTCGGAGAAATCATGAAACAGGTCATGTCCAAATTCAAAGTCAAGATCGAGGCTTCTGCCAACCAGAGGACGCGTCAAACCACATTCAACATGAAGTCTGAGTTTCAGAAGGAGCTTGACAAGGCGAAACGGAACCTGATAGCTCTTTTAAGCCCCGTGGTGCGTTTCCGTGTAGTTCTTTCTGAATTTCCTTGGAACGTAGTCTCAGGTCACTATTACCCTGCCTGCTCCTGTCTCTACTATTCCGGTCATCATCGGATCCAAAGGTTGGTCTCCGTCTGTTAGTCTATTGAATTCAGGGTCCTGAGCGTTCATCACAGGTGCTACTCTGAAACATGTGCGAGAGCAAACTGGAGTGAAAGTGGACATTCCTCGTAGGGACGGTGTTACATCCAACGGTCAACCCAATGGGTCAGCCAGTGGGACTGCCACTCCTGCTGATGATGAAGACGAAGTCTTGGTTCCTATTACAATCACGGGCCCGCAACCTCTCGCGTACGAGGCTCAGGCCATGATAAACGATATCATCTTGGCTAGGACTTCCAAGACAACTCAGCGCGTAAAGAACATCCCGGATCACATCCTCCCTTTCATCGTTGCTCGCCGCGCGCTCTTCATTGAGGCAGCGCAGGATGGTGAAATTTACCTGACTTTGAATGCTCCGGAACGCGAGATCACCGTCAGCGGCGACCGCGAGGCCGTCGTTCGTGTTGTCGAAACCATTCAGGGAGCCATTGAATTGTTCAAGTCTTTGCTCATTCCAGTCAAGATTTCGTTGCCCAAGCGCCAGCATCGTCTCCTTGTTGGCAAAGCTCTCGACGAGATCATGGCAAAGAGCCAGTGCTTTGCTGTTGTTCCCGAGCCTCACGAGCAATGTGAAGAGGTCGTGGTGTATGGCAAGCAAGAGGACATCTCTGTTGGTCTTGGTGCTGTCATGGAGAAGGCGAATTCACAGTACATCCACGAATTCCCGCTCCCCGGTCCTATCACAGTTTCGCGTCAACTCTTGACTTACATCACACACATCGACTACCCTACTACCCTCAGTACTACTCATTTAGGTATTTCGGTTTTCACGCCATCCGCAACGGCGATCGGCCAGGCCTCAGTCCTTAACATCGATATCGTCGGAGAGAAGCCGCTGGTAGATGCTGCCGTCCGACAAGTTTCGGAACTTCTTGGTAAACTGATCGGCGCAACGAGGGAGGTTTCCATTGACTGGCTTATCCACTGGCTTATCATTGGGAAACATGCGAAAATGTGACTTTTCACTTACACCTTTCCAGAACTCTCTCTGACGTCGCTCAGGTTGAAGCGGTTCCACGAGGCTCACAACGTTGAGGTCATCTTCCCTCCCGAGTCTGCGGAACAATCTTCGGTTCTCCTGGTTTATGACCCTTTGTCCCTTTCGGCCTCGCCTTCGCCTGTTGAGAAAGAGAAGCACCTGGATGACGTCGCTGCTGAATTGCTTAAGATGGCCCAGGATGCTGCTGATGTCAAGGGTGAGCTGATATCGGTCGAGAAACGTTGGCATGATGCAGTAGTCGGCAAAGACGGTACCCCTCTCGACGCGTAAGTAGCATATCTTTCTATCTGTGCATGTCGTATAACTGGTTCCTCCAGGATCATTGGCAAAGACAACGCCCTGTCGATCAAGGTCGGTGCTGAGGCAGGCGATCCATCTAGTCAGGATGTCATCATGGTCCGTGGGTCCAGCGCAGATGTCGATCGTGCTGTCAGGGAGATCCTGCGGGTAGTAGAGGATGCCAAAAACGATGCTATTGCTAGCAGCTACGTAAGTGAAGTCACCATATTATCTTTGTTTATCTTTATTATTGATCTGCGTACAATGTTTTAGTTTACGGAATTTGAGATTGACAGGGAATATGTCGGTCGAGTCGTTGGTGCGCAGGGAGTCAGTGTCAAGAAGCTACGAGACCAACTTGGTGTCAGAGTGGATGTTTCCGACGAGGCCGAGGAGAAGGAGAAGGAAAGTGCCAAGAAGAAGAAGCCTGTTCACCAAAAGTCCAAAATCAAGGTCGGTCACTGCATACAGGTTGAGGGATAGAGCTGATGCCACCATGTTCAGATCACAGGACGTAAGGAGAACGCCGAGGAAGCCAAGAATCGCATTCTGGCTCAGGTCGAGAAATTGGTTAGTCCCTCATATTTGCCACATCCAACACACTTGTGACATACAATATAGGCAGACGAGACATCGGAAACCCTCAAAATTCCCGCCCAATTCCATGCTTCCTTGATTGGCCAGAGTGGTAAATATGCTATTCGCCTCGAGGAGAAATACGGGGTCAAGATCACATTCCCTCGGGGGTCTTGGGAAAACGGCGAAAAGACTCGCGAAGCACTTAAGTCTGATGAAGTCCTCGTCAAAGGTGGCAAGAAGGGTGTGGCTGGTGCTAAATCCGAACTTCTCGAGGCTCTGGAGTTTGAAAAGGAGTCCAACATCGTTCTCAAATTTACCGTCCCGACTCGTGCTGTTGCGCGTATCCTCGGTAAAGGCGGCGCGAGCATCAACGAGATTAAGGATGACACAGGCGCCCAGATTGACATCGACAAGGCTACGGATGACAACAACGCTACGACTAACATTTCTGTCTGTGGAACCAAGGAAGCTATCAGCGCTGCCAAAACAGCTATTTTGGCGATCGCTGAGCAGGTCGGTGAGGAAACGTCGGCATCCCTTGTTATCGAGAGCAAGTTCCATAGAACCATCATTGGGGCTGGTGGTCAAGGTTTGAAGGACTTGATCTTTCGTTGTGGTGGTCCGTCCGACTCTAAGCTGCAAGCAGGACTTGTACGATTGTAGGTTGTTTTTCGAAGGCAGCCAGTCTCCGGTTAACCATGATATCAGCCCTCGGCAGGGTGAGCCTACCGACGACGAAGTGCGTCTTCGTGGGGAACCTGCTCTTGTCAACAAAATCAAGGCGGAACTCGAGAAGACAGTTGCTACTTTGAGAGACCGCGTAGTGCTGGCCGTCGAGATTCCAGCAGCCCAGCATCGTATTCTCATTGGCAGAGGTGGTCAGCACCTGAATGAACTGCAAACCCGCACGGGTGTCCAAGTACAGTTCCCTCTCTCTCGATCCTACCACCAATTAGGAGAAGCTGTTAACGCGAGCGAAATTAAAGATGCAGATCCCGCTGACATTGTCAAAGTCTCTGGATCTCGCTCTGCTTGTGAGGCTGCGATCGGTGAACTCAAGGTATGTTACTCGAGGTAATGAACACGCTGCAGCGACCGACCTCTTTGTCAGGCACGAATCCAGGAGGCTACCACTGTAGAGCTGTTCACCGCCGTGGTGTCTGTACCCCTGAAATATCACCATGCAATCTCGCAGCAGGGCAGCTTCTTCCGGAACCTCCGATCATATGGTGTGCACGTCGAACAATCTGTTCACCCTCAAAAATCTGCGGTACCCACTCATCCTCCGCCAAATGATGCATCCACTGCCCGGATTGACGATGCAGAAGAAGACGCCCCGGAGTCAAACTGGCAAATTGCTCCCAATTACCAGGACGCGGAGGAAGGTGATTCGGAGTGGACGCTGAAATCAAAAGACGCCGCGAGTCTCGAGCGCGCACAGAGTGATATCCAGGAAGCCATTGAACAGGCCGAGGCGATGACTCATGTCGGCTTCTTGACCCTCGCTGATCGTTCTGTATTCCCAAAAATCGTTGGGTCAAAGGGCTCCAATGTCGCTCGTCTGCGTGCTGAAACTAGCGCAGACATTACCGTCAGCAGAGACAGTAACATCATTGTTATTATTGGTGCGTCCCGCATGCTACCTCGATTAGAGCGTCAAAACTCAGACTGATTGTAGGTTCGGAATCTGCTGTGGAGGCGGCGAGGGAGGCGATTCTCAAACAAGCCGCTTCTCCGTCGCGATCAGGTCGTCGTTACTAGGCATATGTTTGTTATATGAACTGCATATTTACTGGCATGTATCGTCTACAAACTATCTGGAATGGATCAACACCAAGGAATGAACGATATCCACGTATTGTAGTCAGCAACTTGAACTGTTTAGAACTTGAACGATAACTGAACGCGACAAGCTTCGCGAAGCCTGTTCTTCCGGTCTTTGTCTACTAAATTCACGGATGAGTGTTATCACCACCCCTCGCTTGACACTTTGCTGCTTGCAGTCATGAGCGTCGACATCACGCGAGGGTACGACTCCTTCTTTGGTCCTCCTTCGGAGCCTATATCCGTCCGCAAGTTTCTTGATGACACCGACTCACTCGCTTTCCCCTCGGCGAGCGACGCACTTAATCACGCTGGCTGGCAGAACCTCTCAGAAGATGAACGGGCTGCAGTAGAAGCAGAGTGCTCAGGGAGGTACGTTCGCAGGGACTGTCCCTACCTGTCTCGCCCAAATTCACGAGTAATCTATGCTCAATGCCCATGGCAGTGTCGCCGAGCTAAGGGCTGCTGTCGAGGGTGTGTGGGATAACCCTATGCTCTCTGCACACCTCTATCGCACACACGCTGCCGCCGTTAACGCAGCACGTAGCCAAGCTGGCGGTCCTACCTCGAAAGGACGCAAGCGGAAGCATTTACCGGATCCCGAGACAGCAGAAGCCCAGCCAGAGGTGCGCGCGTTGCAGGAAAGGCTAGAAACCACTTCTCTTCGATGCTGGGGGTACGATTTCTGTGACATGCGATCCTCCGTGCCAAACTTGATCGCAACTTGGTTCCAGATTGAACCAGGAATCCGCGTTTTTCATGCGCGCACCCAAGCACTCGGACTTTAATGCGCTCAAACACGTCAACAAGGCGGGACGTGGCACGTTGACTTGCAATCGACCGTCTTTTGGATCACCTCGTCTTACTGAGGCCGGCTCAACCCCTCCTTCGGCACTGAGCGAGAGTTCTCCGTGTCGAGATGCTGTCCTTACGCTCACTGTGCACAACCGCGTGCCCTGGATTCATAGCCAGCTCACTCGCTTCTCCCAGCATGTCGTGCTGTCCTCTCAGACCCTCGCAGATTTCGTCCGGGCGATCCCTTGTGATTCAAGTGAAATGCCGAACGAGGTGATCGATAGCCACGGCAATGTGGTCGGATATACATATGAAAGCGAAGAGCAAGATGAAGGAACCGCCCCACGTGCTGAGGAAGGTTGCTTGTTGCTCATCGAAGGCGTCGTTTATGGAGACGGCCGGCCCGGCGATAACTACGCAGAGTATGTCCGATCTCTTTCCATGGGAGACGGACCTTCCGACTCACAGCGTGGCCATAGCAAGCTCCTATCTCATCTGGAAAGATTACCGGACGAAAAGCGCCTGCAGATCACCAAGTCGCCCACGTCGCTTAGTCAGACGCCTTTCGCTTCCCTCACTCTCCGGATCAATCAGCCCTATTGGATGCTCCACCAAGGAAACTGCGAGCACTTTGTTGTCATCGATCAGATTAGGTGTGTGTCGTTCTTGCGCATCGCTGTCGCGTGGTTCGTGACTCGTCCACCAGGTTGGCTCACCCCCTTGATCCACCTTCTGGTTACCCCCTCACGGTGCATGTTACGCCCACCCTTGGCGATGTCTGCAAAGCTTGCGCCAAAGTTCCCGCAGTGCTGACTGTCGTAGGGGATATCCGATTAGGTGAGAGTCCTTGTTTGCTCTGTGCGCCGTGTTGGCGGAACATGAGCCCACCAAGGGAAGAAGATGCGGAGCGAGTAATGGTGGTGCCGCTGGTGAGACACCGCAGGGTATGGGAGGACGGCGTACTAAATGCATAATCTTTTGACGATTTTCTTTTGTTTTCTATCCTGTCCATTTGAGAAATCTAACAACCATTTGTGAAATCAGTTCGAGTTGGATTCAGATTCTTTTACCCAAATTTGTTTGTTTTATATTTGACCAGCGGGTACCGCTATAAATGCGTGATCGATGATCATCTATTTCTTTCAAGTTCTGTTCATCTTCCGATGTCGAGAGAGTGAGAATGAACAGCTTCCGCTCGGTGTCCGGATCATATATCACTGATTGGGTCGAGGTGGTGTGTGCTCGACAGGCCATTTCTGTCAACCTTCGTCGAAGCACCGACAGAGTTCGTCGTTCGTCGACCAGGGTCTCTCCATCGACTTGTTGAGCTCTGGGAAGCCCGGGCCGGTGCATGTTGAAGCTGATGCATCTCGGGGCAAGTTCCCGAACTCTATGAGGTATGGAATGCTCCGCTTCCGCTGCCAGTGTGTTCACCATGCTGAGTCAGTCATACATTTAGACCCGAGACTCGGTGGCAATCATTAATCAAGTTCACAATGCCTGCCGCCTAGATTTCAACTTGCCTGTTGTGTCGTCCGAGTCCAACATCAGGGCCACTCGAAACCATGTCGATCTCGTACTGGACCCAGAGTATCGGAGTTCGCTCCGCTGTTTGTTTACATCCACGATCCTGCGATCGCGCAAGGTGCTTTTCCAGGAACTTCAGTTGAACCCGCTGTTGGGTCGGGGTATTCTGAATCTAAATACGTTTGTGAACGGGTGTGCAGTGGCCCATTTTATCTAGTCAGGAAGCGAGTCGTAACATGTTTATTTCTTTATAGATCATCAGCAAGAGCGGTCTTCGGGCGACGTCGTTGAGGATGGCCTAGGGCGGGGGAATATGGTTACTAATGGACAGCATCTTGACACCATTGTTCCGTCTTACGATCGGGACGGGCGCTTCCATGTTTGTGGTTGAGGGTAGTGTTGCCGCGAAGTGAATTGGAGTGAACCGAAGTGTGTTTTTGGCGCACCTCGATCGAATGAAGGCAAGGTCGCCGATCTTCATACTCCCCACTCTCGTGCATGTTGATGACGAGTGCCGGACCGACGATGTCAGGCCGAAGCCGTGAAGGCGCTCGGAGATCCACGTTGAAAGCACGGAAACAAATGCGGGAGCACGGTCTACGCGCTTAGCTATGGCTTCTGCATCAGTTACTTTTCACTGTCTATTTAGTTATGGTTTTTTTCGTGTTCAATGTGCGCGAAGAATGAATGGTGGAGAGTATCTGATGCCCGTGATCTTGAACAAACAAACATCAACAAAGAGGTTGGGTCTGGTCGAGTGATAGACTGATAGAACGCGATCGTAGTCCACATCGCACATTCTCCAAGATGCAGCGGGGTCTTCCAATGGTATAGACGCTGTAGATTTCTCGCGACAATCGCTAATTCTGTTTTCCTCAGCAACCAACGGTGGTCCTTCTCCGGGAGGGCACCGACACCTCACAGGGTAATCCGCAATTACTCTCAAATATCTCGGCGTGTCTCGCAATTGCACAGATAGTGTCCAGCACTCTCGGGCCTCGCGGGATGGACAAACTGATCGTGAACGAGCGTGGAGAGGCCCAGATCACGAATGATGGTGCAACCATCCTCAAGCTTCTCGACATCGTCCATCCAGCTGCCAGAACCTTGGTTGACATCGCGCGCGCTCAAGACGCAGAAGTCGGCGACGGAACCACCAGTGTTGTCCTACTCGCTGCCCAACTTCTTAAGGAAGTCCGTGGATACATCGAAGAGGGTGTGAGTCCCCACATTATCATGAAGGGATTCCGAAAGGCGTCACAATTGGTAGATTCTATCGCATTTATCGTGTTTCGATGACGTCTTACGTCTTTATAGGCCGCTGAACGCGTAAAAGCAATACAAATCACCATTGACAAAAGCAATCCCGAGTAAGCCTGAAGCCTCATATTTAATCAACCATCTGACCTTCTTTTACAGGCACTTCCGCTCTCTCCTCCTCAAATGCGCGTCAACATCAATGTCATCAAAACTCATACATTCTGAGAAACCATTCTTTTCGAACATGGTCGTCGATGCTGTCCAGTGTCTGGATCAAGATGACTTGGATGAATCGCTCATCGGTGTCAAGAAGATTCCCGGTGGTGGCATGCAAGATTCACTACTGATTCAAGGGGTCGCTTTCAAGAAAACTTTTACTTACGCAGGTGCCGAGCAGCAACCAAAATCTTTCCAAAATCCCCTCATCCTTAGTTTAAACGTGGAACTTGAGCTCAAGGCCGAGAAAGACAACGCTGAAGTTCGCGTGGAAGCTGTTTCGGACTATCAGGCAATAGTCGATGCCGAATGGGAGATCATCTACCGGAAGCTTGAGGCCATCGAGAAGACGGGTGCGAAAGTCGTGCTGAGCAAGTTGCCGATTGGCGATCTAGCGACGCAGTGGTTCGCAGACAGAGATATCTTCTGCGCTGGCCGCGTCCCTGCCGGCGATCTTCGCAGAGTCTGTCAAGCTGTCGGTGGATCCGTTCAATCTACCTGTTCAGACATAGCCCGTGACCATCTTGGTACTTGCGGTTCGTTCGAGGAACGGCAAATTGGTGGTGAACGATACAACATCTTCGAAGAGTGCCCCAAGGCGAAGACATGCACTCTAATCCTTCGTGGTGGCGCGGAACAGTTCATTGAGGAGGTTGAACGTAGTCTGCACGATGCCATCATGGTAGTCAAACGGGCCATTCGGAATGGCGATGTGGTTGGTGGGGGAGGTGCTGTGGAGGTAAGGTCCCATACGTTCTTAT